>WNWK01033808.1:0-20875 GCA_009830355.1 Cherax destructor | reverse complement strand
GAGGCAGGGTGAGGGCAGGGTGGGAGGCAGTGGAGGGGGAGGCAGGGGGGGGGGGGGAGGTGGAGGCAGGAGGTAGAGGCAGTGGTGAGAGGCAGTGGTGAGAGGCAGTGGTGGTAGAGGCGGTGGTGAGAGGCAGTGGTGGTGAGAGGCAGTGGAGGTAGAGGCAGTGGAGGTAGAGGCAGTGGAGGTAGAGGCAGTGGTGAGTGGCAGGGGTGGTTGGGCGTGGTGGTAGAGGCAGTGGTAGTAGAGGCAGTGGTAGAGGCAGTGGTGAGTAAACAAGATTAAATGAAAGTTCGGGGGGGATTTTTGTAAACAAACCAGTTGTTGTTACCAGCCTGACACGTACGAATTCTGTTCAATCCGTGAAGCTGACAATATGCACTAGCATTACAAACTCCGTTTTCTTTATACTAACACGTCTGAAGGAGGAAAGAATGGGAAGATGTTTTCACAGCTGTAGCAAGAATGCTTGCCACCACTATCCTTCCCCAGCCACCACATTCGTAATGAAAATATTTTATTCATTCTAGAGTGTATATCAGGTTTTTATGTTATTTATATTGTTTATTATGTCATATTAGATGAATTGTGATAGATAAATAAGCTGTCGAGTTGAAAATAGCTTCACAGTGAAGTACTTTTTTGTCATGCCTCCTGACAGCAGGAACGGATTAATTGTATTTCCATTATTTCTTAGGGGAAAAAATTAAATCGCCACTCGAACATTTGCGTTGAGAACTAGCTCCTGGAACGGATTAAATTTGAATAGCGGGGGTCCACTGTATTAGATAAGCTTAAGAGTGGCTCATGTGGTGGATATAGTCAGGGCCTATGGCCTTAATGAAGGCAGTTCGTACAATTAGGAAGAATGAGGCGAATATACGAGCTTGTGTAATGAATAACCCAAAATGTGACCTCATGAAAAGAATGACACGTAGGTCCAAAAAGTAAATAAAACAGAAAACTTGTTTCTTGAGTGGATCAACAGAAAACAAAGAAAGGGCATCACTTAATTCATCTTAATTAGGGAAAAGGCCTTACAATTGTTTAAGCAGTGTGTGATAAAGGAAGGCCTGAAAACGAGGGGTGTTAGTGCAGGCTGGTTCCACAACTTTAAGTTGTATAATAAGTTACATAATATTAATTTTTCTGGTGAAAGTGCTTCAACTGATCATACAGCAGCAAGTAATTTCCCTGCTGAATTTCAGGAACTTATTTCTGAGGGTGGCTATGAGCCCATCAAGTGTTTAATGCTGACGAGACAGGTGTTTTCTGGAAGAAAATGCCACACGAACTTATATCAGTCAGCAAAAGAAAAGTGCACCGGGCTTCAAGGCAGCAAAGGATCGCTTCACCTTGCTCCTTTGGGTAATGCATCAGGTGATTTCAAGTGTAAGCCCATGGTTATTTACCGCTCTAAGAATCCTTCCCTGCTTTGAAAGGTGTGGATAAAACACCTTACCAGTAATTTGGAGGTCAAACCAGTCAGCATGGATGACAGAGGAAATATTTATTGACTGGTTTAAGCATCACTTTATTCCTGAAGTCAATTTTTACCTGCACAGCAAAAACCCTTTTGCATTCAAGTTCTTCATTCTTAATAATTCTCGTACTCATCCACAAGCTTTGCTGGATGTGACCCATGTAAAAGTTGTATTTTTACCTCCAAATACAACGTTTCTGATACAACACTGGACCGGGAGTTATTCAGACATTCAAGTGTAACTACAAAAAAAAAGTTATAAAAAACTAGTTCAAAGGATCTGACTCAACCGCAGTAAAGCTTCTGGAAAAATTTAACATTGCAGATCCCATCAGCTATGCTAGAAGTGCATGGAATGTCCCAATCACATTAAATGCAGGCTGGGAAAGATGGCCTTCTGTAGTTAATTCTTTCTCTGGTTTTCTTGCTTGAGAGTCAGGTTCAGGGAAATTGTTCAGCGGGAAGGAGATTACCAGGTGATGGCTTTGAAGATATGAATGAAGAAGATGTGAATGAACTCTTAAAAAGTGATGATGAAGACAGGAGTCCAGAGGAAATGTTGGCAGAGTTTGATGCACAGATACAAAGGGGGGAGATAACAGAAGAAGATGAAGAAGAACCTGAAGAAAAACAGTTAACATTGCAGCGTTACGTGGGGCAGTTCCATATTATTGGTAATGTTGGACTTTTTCACTGAAGAGGACTTGACAAAGCTAGAAGCAGGGCTTTAAAACGGGGTCTAAACCAGCTGATGATGCCCCGTCAGCTGTACAATATAATGCAGAATAAAAGAGCCCAGAGATCCATTACAGAATTTATGCACACTGCAATATAACCATCGACTTCAGTACCAGAACCTCTACCATCCACTTCTACCGACAACCAACAAGCATCCACCTCAGCCCAGTAGGGCCACACCATCCATATCCACTCTTCACAACCATCCACAAACATCATTACCCACAATTTGGTAAGAAATACTATTATTTCTATTGCATTGTAGTCTTAAGCAGTAATATATCACGAAAATGAACTACAATTACATATTCGCTTCAAATTTTTTCAAGATCTTTGGTCTAAAAAAAAGTAGATCTACATTTGGACAGTTTAACCCTTAAACCCAAACATAGATCTACTTCTGTACTGCTAGCGCTTCAAACGTATATCTCGTTTTATTTATCCTGCCCCCAAATTTGGCATGATTGGCCTGAGATGCCTGGTCAGTATAGAATGGGTCTTAACACTCGGTGTGAGCAGTATTAAAAAAATCTGGGACCACTTATTACCTTTTGGTAGCACCAGATCAATTGAGTGCCAGCTAGAGCAAACAGCGCAGCAAACACCAGGAATTTACTGATGTCATGTCATATTACCTCCCCTTTTAAAGGAAAGTGATGTTGATCCAAGTTAGTGCAACATCCTTTCATTTTTATACCACTGGTAGTGTCATCCTGCCAGAATGTCCTATAACCATGGCCTAAGTAAAGAGAAACAATTCTGAAACATGTAATATGTATACATCAGGCTGGCTGACTGACTTTGGCTGTCTCTTCATCTGATCTGTCTCTGTCTGTCTATTTCTATCTCTGTCTATCTATCTCTGTCTGTCTATCTCTATCTCTGTCTGTCTATCTCTATCTCTGTCTGACTCTGTTTTTCCCTCTCTCTCTCTCTCACAGGTGCACATAAGTACAGTTATCATACATAGTGTAAATTACCTAGGATAACCCAAAAAATCCAGTACTATACACCGTGCTTGTAGATATAAGGCATAATACACATAACTGGCAAGTAATACCATGTTCACTTGATCAGGAATCGGCTGACTGCATCCTGTGTAATAACTGTTGGTTCATGAACCGGTCTCTGAGATAAGAGACAGAAAGACAGACACACAGGCAGACAGAAAGAGAGAGACAGACAGACAGAAAGACACACACAGGCAGACAGAAAGAGAGAGACAGACAGACAGAAAGACACACACACACAGGCAGACAGAAAGGCAGACACCACGGGCAGACAGAAAGACAGATAAGCAGACAGAGCTAGACAGACAGACATGTTTATGTGAACAGTGGAAACAAACAAAGCCGGGGTTCCCTGCAGCAATGCACGGTCATCATGTCAAACCACTGCTGCATTGTCAGCAGTTTAGTGACACTCAGTCATTCACCATGTTCACGGAGTTTCATATATACTCCAGGTGTCTAAACATTTTGGAACCTATATATACTTTGTATATATTTCTAGATAATAGTAATGACCAAGGAAGGTGAAAATGTTCACCTGTCAGTGTATTGTGACTATTTGAGTACAATTTCAGTACCTAATATTAGTGTCAGAACAAGATTGGCTATGAAATCACAAGAACTACTATAAATTGTAATTATCAAAACAAAAACAAAATATAAAATAATATAAAATTAGAAAAAAAGGTATATCGGCAAACTTCTGCAAGCGTCAGGACTCCATGTTGCTGTCAGGTGAGCATCCAGTGCCAACTTTGCTGGCTTATATCTCAGAAGTAGTGGTACCTCGAAATTCGATGGTCCCCAAAATCGCCCTTTATGTAAATTTATTTTTAAATGCTTTTGTAAGTATATTTTGGGGGTGTAAAAGGACTAGTCTATTTTACATTTTTCTATGGGGATAAATTCGTTTGGTAATGGCACTTGAACAGCATTCTCGAACGAAAAATATGTAACTCGAGGTCCCACTGTACTGATACTAAAAAAAATATTTTTTATCTTGTAACATGTAGAGTTATGCCCTCTTCATTTTTTTTTTTTTTTTTAAAACGTAGCGCTGAAGTGAACATAGATCTACATTTGGGCAGTTTAGGGGTTAAGGGTTAATTTATATAATTTTTATGTTCTATAATTACAATTTATAGTAGTTCTTGTGATTTCATGCAATGTTTGTTCTGTCACCAATATTAGGTACTGAAATAGTACTCAGTCACAAACACACTGACAGGTGAAATTTTCACCCGCGTTACACATCTATTGTTAGAAATATTACATAGTATTTATAGGTTCCCGCAATGTTTTTGACATTGGAGTATATATGAAACTCCTTGAAGCAGGGTTTAAAACAGTACTCCATTGCTGACAGTGCAGCAGTAGAGTGACACTTGATGATCGGTGCACTGCTTTGGCTTTATTTGTTTTTACTGTTTAAAAATAAACATGTCTGTCTAGCTCTGTCTCTGTTTGTCTTTCTGTCTGCCCTGTGTGTCTGTCTTTCTGTCTCTCTGTCTGCTTTCTCTCTCTCTCTCTCAGGAAGAAGGCCGCTCATGAACCAACAGGTATTACACACGTGCAAATCACATCTGATTCCTGAACAAGTGAAAATGCATATTACTTGCCAGTCAGCTTATTATGCCTTTTATCTACAATCACTGTATAGCTTTTTGTCTGGTTTTTTTGGGTTATCCTAATAATTTACACAATTTATAATAACTGTATTTGTGTACCGGTCAGATAGAGATAGAGAGACAGACAGAGATAGACGGGAGGCAGAGATAGATACAGACAGATGGAGATAGATACACCATATACCAGCCAGAAACCCAGCCAGCAGGCCAGCCGAACACTTATTACATTTCCAGAATTGTTTCTCTTTCTTAGGGCATGGGTTATGGACATTCTGGCAGGATGACACTACCAGTGATATCAAAATTGAAGGGATGTTCACATGGTATTATTGAGGTTTTTATTCTCCTCGACCACTTGTGCACATCCATCTCAAAGTCATTAAACTCAGGGTCAACATCCTTTCCTCTTAAAAAAGGGAAGTGTTAATATATATGTTACAAGATATTATAGGTAGTAGGTTGGTAGACAGCAACCACCCGGAGGTACTACCGTCCTGCCAGGTGACTGTGAAACAGAAACCTGAAACTGTTTTACATGATGGTAGGATTGCTGGTGTCTTTTTTTCTGTCTCATAAACACGCTGGATAACAGGTATATCTAGCATTTTACTACACTTTAGGTCACACCTACACTGGCATACACATGCATATATATACATACACACATCTGGGTTTTTCTTTTTTATTAATAGCTCTTGTTCCTTTTATTTTCTCTATTGTCCATGGGGGGGGAAAAAGAATCTTTCCTCAGTAGCCATGCGTGTAGAGGGCACTAAGATGCGGGAGCAATGGCTGTACCCCTTCTCCTGTACAAATCTACTAAAAACAGAAGAAGAAAAATTTTTATAAATTGGGTTGTCTGAATGTGCGTGGATGTAGTGCGGATGAAGAAAAGATGATTGCCGATGTTATGAATGAAAAGAGTTGGATGTCCTGGCCTAAGCGAAACAAAGCTGAAGGGGTGGCGAGTTTCAGTGGGGAGAAATAAATGGGATTAAGTCAGGAGTATCTGAGAGAGTTAGAGCTAAGGAAGGGGTAGCAATAATGTTTGAAGGATCAGTTATGGAAGGAAAAGAGGGAATATAAATGTGTAAATTAAGGATTATGTGGTTAAAATAAGGGTGGATGCGAAAAGTGGGTCATAATAAGCGTGTATGCACCTGGAGAAGAGAAGTGTAGAGGAGAGAGATTTTGGGAGATGTTAAGCGAATGTATAAAGGGAAATTTTGAACCAAATGAGAAGTAATTGTGGTAGGGGACCTAAATGCTAAAGTGGGAGAAACATGCAGAGAGGGTGTAGTAGGTAAGTTTGGGGTGCCAGGTGTAAATGATAATGGACCCTTTGATTGAACTTTGTATAGAAAGGGTTCAGTTATAGGTAATACATATTTTAAGAAAAAAGGATAAATAAGTATACAAGATATGATGTAGGGCGTAATGACAGTAGTTTTTGGACTATGTATTGATAGATAAAAGACTGTGTAGACTTCAGGATGACATGTTTATAGAGGGCTACAGATATATCAGATCACTTTTTAGTTATAGCTACAGTGGGAGTAAAAGGTAGATGGGATACAAAGAAAATAGAATCAGTAAGTAAAGAGAGGTGAAGGTTTATAAACTAAAAGAGGAGGCAGTTAGGGTAAGATATAAACAACTATTGGAGGATAGATGGGCTAGTGAGAGTGTAGGCAATGGGGTCGAAAATGTATGGGGTAGATTTAAAAATGTAGTGTTAGAGTGTTCAGCAGAAGTTTGTGGTTACAGGCGAGTGGGTGCGGGGAGGGAAGAGGAGCGGTGGTGGAATGATGATGTAAAGAGAGTAGTAAGGAGAAAAGTTAGCATATGAGAGGTTTTACAAAGTAGAAGTGATGCAAGGAGGAAGAGTATATGGAGAGAAAAGAGAGGTTAAAAGAGTGGTGAAGCAATGTAAAAAGAGAGCAGATGAGAGAGTGGGTGAGATGTTATCAGCAAATTTTGTTGAAAATAAGAAAAAGTTTTGGAATGAGATTAATAAGTTGAGGAAGCCTAGAGAACAAATGGATTTGACAGTTAAAAATAGGAAGGAGAGTTATTAAATGGAGATTAAGGTATCGGGAAGATGGAGAGAATATTTTGAGGATTTGTTAAATGTTGATGAAGACAGGAAGCTGTGATTTCGTGTGTAGGGCAAGGAGGAATAACATCTTGTAGGAGTGTGGAAGAGCCAGTTGTGGGTGTAGGGAAGTTCGTGAGGCAGTGGGTAGAATGAAAGGGGTAAGGCAGCTGGGATTGATGGGATAAAGATAGAAATGTTAAAAGCAGGTGGGGATATAATTTTGGAGTGGTTGGTGCTATTATTTAATAAATGTATGGAAGAGGGTAAGGTACCTAGGGATTGGCAGAGAGCGTGTATTGTTCCTTTGTATAAAGGCAAAGGGGACAAAAGAGAGTGCAAAAATTATAGGGGAATAAGTCTGTTGAGTGTACCTGGTAAAGTGTATGGTAGAGTTATTATTGAAAGAATTAAGAGTAAAACAGAAAGCAGGATAGCAGATGAACAAGGGGCTTTAGGAAAGGTAGGGGTGTGTAGACCAAGTGTTTACAGTGAAACATATAGGTGAACAGTATTTGGATAAGGGTAAAGATGTTTTTGTGGCATTTATGGATTTGGAAAAGGCGTATGATAGGGTAGATAGGGGGCAATGTGGCAGATGTTGCAGGTGTATGGAATAGGAGGAAGGTTACTGAAAGCAGTGAAGAGTTTTTATGAGGATAGTGAGGCTCAGGTTAGAGTGTGTAGGAGGGAAGGGACTATTTCCCAGTAAAGTGGGCCTTAGACAAGGATGTGTGATGTCACCGTGGTTGTTCAATATATTTATAGATGGGGTTGTAAGAGAAGTGAATCAGGGTCTTGGCAAGAGGTGTTGGGCTAAAAGATAAAGAAGCAAATACAAAGTGGGAGTTGTCACAGTTGCTTTTGCTGATGACACTGTGCTTTTGGGAGATTCTGAAGAGAAGCTGCAGAGGTTGGTGGATGAATTTGGTAGGGTGTGTAAAAGAAGAAAATTGAAAGTGAATATGGGAAAAGAGTAAGGTGATGAGGATAAAAAAAAGAATAGGTGACGAAAGATTGGATATCAGATTGGAGGGAGAGAGTATGGAGGAGGTGAATGTATTCAGATATTTGGGAGTGGACATGTCGGCGGATGGGTCTATGAAAGATGAGGTGAATCATAGAATTGATGAGGGGAAAAGGGTGAGTGGAGCACTCGGAGTCTGTGGAGACAAAGAACCTTGTCCATGGAAGTAAAGAGGGAATGTATGAGAGTATAGTTATACCAACGCTCTTATATGGGTGTGAAGCATGGGTGATGAATGTTGCAACGAGGAGAAGGCTGGAGGCAGTGGAGATGTCATGTCTGAGGTCAATGTGTGGTGTGAATATAATGCAGAGATTCGGAGTTTGGAAATTAGGAGGAGGTGCGGGATTACCAAACGATTGTCCAGAGAGCTGAGGAGGGTTGTTGAGGTGGTTTGGACATGTAGAGAGAATGGAACGAGACAGAGTGACTTCGAGATGTATAAATCTGTAGTGGAGGGAAGGCGGGGTAGGGTCGGCCTAGGAAAGGTTGGAGGGAGGGGTAAAGGAAGTTTTGTGTGCGAGGGCTTGGATTTCCAGCAAGCATGTGTGAGCGTATTTGATAGGAGTGAATGGAGGCATATGGTTTTTAATACTTGACGTGCTGTTGGAGTGTGAGCAAAGTAACATTTATGAAGGGATTCAGGAAACCGGCAGGCCGGACTTGAGTTCTGGAGATGGGAAGTACAGTGCCGGCACTCTGAAGGAGGGGTGTAAATGTTGCAGTTTTATAACTGTAGTGTAAAGCACCCTTCTGGCAAGACAGGGATGGAGTAAATGATGATGAAAGTTTTTCTTTTTCGGGCCACCCTGCCTTGGTGGGAATCGGCCGATGTGTTAATAAAAAAAAAAAAAAAAATAATAATAATAATAATTTTTATTTTTGCATGATACATGTTTTTACAAAGGAGTATAACAATTACCTGTACATGCCAAAAGCCTCTTTATGTGCAGAGCACTTTAAGCAAACTTAAGACTAACTTAAGATTAATAAGGCAATATTAGTGTTATAACTATACATATTGTCATTTCAAATATCAAAGTTCAATTTTAAATTTCAAATTACAATTTTTTTTTTTATTTCCTTGCAAGTTTACAATGTGGTTGACATATTGTAGGAAATATATTTACATAGGTAGTTTTTAAAGTGAGGGTTTACAATAATTTGTAGTGCTTAGAGAGCGACTATCATGCCTTGGCATTACGGGCAGTCTAAATTTAACAGATTACTGATTACTTAACACTAGACGTACAAAACATAGTTTGATCAGGTTGCACTAATTATACAATTAAATATACAGTGGTACCTCGAGTTTCGAACTTTCTTCGTTTCAGAAGGCAGTTCAAGTGCTGTTACCGAACGAATTTGTTCCCATACGGAATAATGTAAATTGGATTAGTCAGTTTCATACCCTGAAAAATACACTTACAAAAGCACTTACAATAATACACTTACATAAATTCAAATTCAAATTCTTTATTTCTAGTAATATACAGAGGGGGGTGTAATTATAGTAATGTACATTTTATGAAGTAGATATTACAAGATGGAAAATAATATGCCTAGGTATGCCTAGGCTTTTCAGGCAGTCTTATGATAGGTCTTACTCAATAGCGACACAATGATTATACTGATAGTAAGGTTAGGTAATTGTAGTGATTAATTAGGTTTACAATATTGAGGTATTGAAATTTAAACATTTAAGAATTAAACAATTAGTTTAAAGAATTTAACAATTAGTTTATATATTAATGGTAAAGGTGATGTATTGGCATAATACCATTTCTATATTGGAGTGTCTTAGGCAAACTTATGATTAGCTTAAGAATTATGAAGCAATACAGGTATCCCTCAACTTTCGCGTTTTCTACTTTCGCGGGCTTCACGCATTCGCGAATTCCCGGCCGCCAAATTCCCAGCCACCAAATTCCCACCCACCAAATCATATTTAAGTTTCCCGCCACCCGAGCGTCCCTACTACCTTCCCTCCGACCCGGAAGCCAGCCCACCCACCACTCACTCACTGAGTGTTTTGTTTGTTCATTATTTGTTATTAAACTACAGTATAACATGTATGTAGTACTATATAGTACAATATTTTACTATGTTTTCATGCGTTTTATGATTGTTCATGGTTCAATAGGTTAAGGAAGCAGTAAGTAATGAATGTACTAAATAAAGGTTATCTATCCATTACATTTAAACCAAATTGATATCAGAAACATGATAAATACCCTAGAACTGTAATAAAGATGCTGAAATGAATAATATATGCCATATTATATGAGGGGTAAGAGAGCAGGCACAGACCGCCACCATATAAGATGTTTACATCAGGGTAAACATGCCTAAATCACTCTTGTTATAAGAACAAATGCAAAAATAGCATTCATTATTTTTTAGAATAATAATAATTTATAATAATTGATCTGGAATACTTTAAATATCATCAGTATTTGGTAGCTGACATTTACAGCACTCCACAGCAATTATTATTATTATTTTCCTACAATATATTGTAAGAAAATAATAATAATAATAATAATAAATAATAATAATAATAATTGCTGTGGAGTGCTCTAAATGTCAGCTACCAAATACTGATAACATTTAAAGTGCTCCAGATCAATTATTATATATTATTATCCTCTTTAACCCTTTGGGGGTCGACAGGCCTTCTCAGGAAAGTGTTCCTGGGGTCGAAAAATTTTTGGAAAAAAAAAATTATTTTTTTCTTATGAAATGATAGAGACTCTTTTTCCGATCATAACGCCACCAAAATTATGAAATTTGATCGAAAACTAACGGAATTAGGCTTTCGCGAAGTTAGCGGTAGCCATGACACTTACTCATCGGCGATTTTGCCCACTTTGAGCCCTATTTTCAACAAATTCCAATGTTTCAGTCTCCTAAAATTATAGCTATTTCGCTAGAACTCCATTTCTTCTATCGATTGAGTACAAGAAACCGCCTATTTACCAATTTCATCTACCCAAAATAGTGGTCAGAAAATGGCAATTTTCCAATTTCACACACATTTCAAACGATGCCAATTTCAAAATAGGGTCCAGAGTAAACAAGGCAGACATTCCTGGCACTAAAATAACATGTTCTCTGTTCATTAGTCACGTCTCCAGGCCCCTGTTCCATTACTTTTGCTTTTCATTTTGAATATTTATTCTCACAAAAAATAGAAGATTTTCTGTTATGTATACAACTGCATCATTGTAAAAATGGTATAAATAATATCAGAGCACTTGTGCATGAATATAAGACTCGCCAGTTGATGTGTATTGGAGGCATGGTGTGATTTGTTTACTCTTGAACATCGTCAAAAATCGAACATTTTCGCTACTTTGAGCTCAATTTCAAGGTACTTGTCATTGTCATACCTATCAAAATAATCTCTATTTCTGTAATATATCTTCCATTCTATCAAATGAGACCAAGAAAACGAGAATACATCAATAAAAACCATACGAAAATCGACTGCAAAGTCGCTGTTTTAATCGTAAAAAATGGTCAGAGTTTTTTATCTCATTATGCAGTGTGTACTGCAGGATTTTTTTTATACTGCGCACACTGACCACACAGACCCATTCTTTCATATGTATGCCTACGAGACGTTTTCTGCTTAAATTGAGGCCGCTAGAATTTGGGCGTAGTAGTACGGCACCAACCCCTACTCGTAAAACGTACTAGTACGGCACCGACCCCAAAGGGTTAAAAAACCATACCACGGATGGGGTTAGAACCCGCGATCAGAGAGTCTCGAAACTCAAGACCATCGCGTTAGCCACTGGGCCAGCTAGCTTCATCATGGCCATACTAGCGGGAGATTCGTCTGTAAAAACTTGCATTTGTGGACACAGTGGTGCCTATGCTAACCTTCCTATGGTGTAGAAATATACCTTGTTGGATGAATCTTATTGAAGCTAGCTGGCCCAGTGGCTAATGCGACATTCTGGAGTTTCGAGACTCTCTGATCGCGAGTTCTAACCCCACCCGTGGTATGGTTTGTTTGCAATCGTATCATTACGATTTCGTGAGTCAAGTTCTCTTATCATTTCATAAGAAAATTTTTTTTTTTTTCCAAAAAAATTTCGACCCTGAGAACGAGTTTGGGAGAGGGCCTGTCAACCTAACCTGCCATATAAGTGGGGCCCTACTGCATCTATAATAATGTCATATATGACATTTAAAGCACCCCAGAGTGACATGCTTATGTTATTGCATCTTCAACACTAGTGAGACACTCTTAGCTACTTTCTCGCCTGGCATAGCTACTCCTACTTTGTAATGATGCCAGATAATGATTTTAATGTACCTGAACCCCAGCACAGTGTGTAGGTTTATTTAGGTAGTAGGTTGGTAAACAGCAACCACCCAGGGAAGTACTACCATCCTGCCAAGTGAGTGTGAAACAGAAACCTGTAATTGTTTTACATGATGGTAAGATTGCTGGTACAGTGGACCCTCAGTTAGCGGCCGTAATCTGTTCCAGGAGCTAGGCCTTTAACCGAAATAATATTACCCATAAGAATTAATGTAAATACAATTAATCCGTTCCATACAAAAATATTCACAAAATAATATTTTTTTTACATACCTTTATTGAAGACTAATGCTGGCTTCTGGAAGATAGGGAGGAGTTAGTTTTTGGAAGGTGAATCCCCCTCCAAAAGGACTTCAGGTACCAAGTCCCTCTCTGGGGTTACTTCCCTTCTTTTTCTTTTAATGCCACTAGAACCCTGTTGCACAAAATAACTGTCCAGAGTGCTCTGTTTCTGGTGCCTCTTTAACATTTCCCTGAAGTGGAACAAGGTTTTGTCACTAAACATGTTGCAGATATGGCTTGGTCAGGATGGTGTTTTTCAACAAATGTCTGCACCTTAGTCCACATAGAACAAATTTCCTTAATCTCTGCAGAAGGCACCTCCTTCTCTTCCTTTTCCTCCTCCTCCTTTTCTGAAGCAATTGCCTCAACTTTGGTCTGATGAAGTTCCACTTCCAGTTGTTGCAGCTCTTCAGTGGTTAGCTCTACCCTGTGGTCCTCCACCAACTCTTCCACATCCTCACCACTCACCTCCAACCCTAGGCTGTTCCCCAATGTCACAATATCTTCCACAACAGGCACTGGGTCGTCAGCCGCAAATCCTTCAAAATTCCTCTTTTCAACACAATCCGGCCACAGTGGTCTCCAAGCAGAGTTCAAAGTCCTGGTAGTCACTCCCTCCCAAGCCTTACCTATAAGGCCTATGCAGTTGTAGACATTGAAGTGATTCTTCCAGAACTCTCTAAGGGTCAATTCAGTGTCCGAAGTCATTTCAAAGCACTTTTGAAACATTGCTTTGGTGTAGAGTTTCTTGAAGTTAGAAATGACCTGCTGGTCCATGGGCTGGAGAAGAGGAGTGGTGGTAGGAGGCAAGAACTTCACTTTTATAAATTTGAAGTCCCTAGACATTTGGTCTTCCAAGTCTGGAGGATGTGCAGGAGCATTGTCCAGTACCAGGAGGCACTTGAGTCCCAAATTGTTATCCTGAAGGTATTTTTTCACACTTGGGCCAAACACATCATCAACCCAATCTTTGAAAATTGACCTTGTGACCCATGCATTTTGATTTGATTTCCACATCACATACAATCTTTTCTTGTGGACATTGTGTTTTTTGAACACACTGGGAGTTTGAGTGATACATGAGTAAAGGCTTCACTTTGAAATCCCCACTTGCACTGCTACACAACATGAGAGTTAGCCTGTCTTTCGTAGGCTTGTGTCCTGGCAGTGTCTTTTCCTCCTGAGTGATGTAGGTCCTGTTGGGCATTTTCTTCCAAAACAGGCCTGTTTCGTCACAATTAAACACTTGTTGGGGTTTCAGATTTTCATTCTTTATGTAGTCCTGAAATTCCTGCACAAACTTTTCAGCAGAATGTTTGTCTGAACTTGCAGCCTCACCATGCCTTACAACACTGTGTATGCCACTATGCTTCTTAAATCTCTCAAACCAGCCTTTGCTGGCCCTAAATTCACTACCAGCAGCACTTGTTCCAGGAGTTTTCTTCACAATATCTTCATGCAAATGCCTTGCCTTCTCACAAATAACAGACTCCACTACACTGTCTCCCACTATTTGTTTTTCTTTAATCCAGAATAACAATAACTTTTCCATTTGTTCCATTATTGGTGACCTTTGTTTCGTAAGCACATTTACTCCTTTGGCAACATCAGCCTCCTTGATTTGTTCTTCCTTTGACAGGATGGTTGTAATTGTTGATTTGTATTTCTCAATCACTTCTCTCTTAAATTCCATGGTGTTTCTGACTCTCTTTGCGACAGGAACTTTACTAGGAACTTTCTTGGGAGCCATGGTTACTTATTTCGCAGTTGCACTGACAAAAAACTACGAAAAACAAACGAAATGTCTGGATGAATGAGCAGAAGCTTCCTTACACACCGAGAGACACATCCAAACTGAAGTACAAGCTGCCCCAGCAGGCTGGTTGATGCGTCCCGAAATAACGGCCGCTAACCGGGAGCCGTAAAACCGGCCGCTAACCGAGGGTTCACTGTATTCTTTTTTTCTGTCTCATAAACATGCTAGATAACATCTTGCTACTTCTACTTACACTTAGTTCACACTACACAGGCATGCACATGCATATACAGTGGACCCCCGAGTTTCAACCACCTCAAAACTCGAACAATTATGTAAGTGTAACATTGTAAGTGCTTTTGTAAGTGTATTTTTGGGGGTCTGAAACGGACTAACCTACTTTACATTATGCCTTATGGGAACAAATTCGTTTGGTAATGGCACTTGAACAGCCTTCTGGAATAAATTATGGCTGAAACTCGGGGGTCCACTGTATATACATACAGTGGACCTTTGGTTAACGAATACCCCAGAAATCGTACAATTATGTAAGTATAATATTTTAAGTGCACGTGGAAGTGTATTTTTGGGGGTCTGAAATAGACTAACCTACGTGACATTATTTCTTAAGGACGTAAATTCGTTCGGTAATTGCACTTGAAGAAGAAAAACTTTATAAAACTGGGATGCTTGGATGTGCGTGGATGTATTGCGGATGATTAGAAAGAGATGATTGCTAATGTTATGAATGAAAAGAAGTTGGATGTACTGGCCCTAAGTGAAACAAAGCTGAAGGGGGTAAGTGAGTTTCAATGAGGAGAAATAAAGGGGATTACGTCAGGAGTATCTGAGAGAGTTAGAGCTAAGGAAGGGGTAGCAATAATGTTGAAGGATCAGTTTTGGAAGGAGAAGAGGTAATATAAATGTATAAATTCAAGGATTATGTGGATTAACCCTTTGACTGTTTCGATCGTATATACAGTGGACCCCCCGAGTAACGTAAAAACTTCATTCCAGAAGCCTGCTCAAGTGCCATTACCGAACGAATTTACTCCCTTAACCCTTTCAGGGTCCAAGGGGGTCTCGAAACTCGTTCTCAGGGTCCAAGAATTTAAAAAAATTATTTTTCTTATGAAATGATAGAGAATCTTTTTCCGATCATAACGCACAAAAATTATGAAATTTGATCAAAAACTAACGGAATTATGCTTTGGAAGTTAGCGGCAGCCATGACACTTACGCATCGGCGATTTCGCCCACTTTGAGCCCTATTTTCGGCAAATTCCAATGTTTCAGGCAACTAAAATTATAGCTACTTCGCTAGAACTCCATTTCGTCTATCGATTGAGTCAACGAAACCACCTATTTACCTATTACAACTACCCAAAATAGTGGTCAGAAAATGGCAATTTGGCCAATTTCACACAAATTTCAAACGATGCCAATTTCAAAATAGGGTCCAGAATAAACAAGGCAGACATTCCTGGCACTAAAATAACGTCTTCTCTGTTCATTAGTCACGTTTCCATGCCCCTCTTACATTACTTTTGCTTTTCATTTTGAATTTTTATTCTCACAAAAAAATACAAGATTTACTGTTATATATACAACTGCATCATTGTATAAATGGTATAAATAATATTAGAGCACTTGTGCATGAATATTAGACTCGCCAGTTGATGTGTATTGGATGCATGGTGTGATTTGTTTACTCTTGAACATCGTAAAAAATCGAACATTTTCGCTACTTTGAGCTCAATTTCAAGGTACTTGTCTTTGTCAAACCAATCAAAATCAATCTCTATTTCTGTAATATATATTCCACTCTATCAAATGAGACCAAGAAAACGAGAATACATCAATAAATACCATACGAAAATAGACTGCAAAGTCGCTGTTTTAAACCAAAAACACGGTCAGAGTTTTTTTTTCCTCATTATGCACTGTATGGTGCAGGAATTTTTTTTATACTGCGCACACTGACTGCACAGACCCATTCTATCACAGACATTCCTGCTTGATTTGAGGGCGCTAGAATTTAGGCGTACTAGTACGTCAATAACCCCAGGGCGTAAGCCGTACTAGTACGTCAATAACCCTGAAAGGGTTAAGGAATAATGTCACGTATGTTAGTCTATTTCAGACCCCCAAAAATACACTTCCACAAGCACTTACAGTATTATACTTTCATAATTGTACGATTTCCGGGGTGTTTGTTACTCGGGGGTCCACTGTATACGTCTTAGGAGCCAGTGTTTCGGACGTATATATACTCAAAAAATTCCAGCGGCTTCAAATCAAGCGGGAGAAAGCTGGTAGGCCCACATATGAGAGAATGGGTCTGTGTGGTCAGTGTGCGCTGTATAAAAAAAATCCTGCAGCATGCAGTGCATAATAAGAAAAAAACTCCAACCGTGTTTTTGGATTAAAATGCCAACTTTTAGGTGTATTTTTGTATAGTATTTATGGTTGTATTCTCTTTTCATGATCTCATTTGATAGAATGAAAACGTATTACAGAAATAGAGATGATTTTGATTAGTTTCATGATGAAAATGACCTTGAAATTGAGCTCAAAGTAGTGGGAATGTTCGTTTTGAAATGTTCAAGAGTACACAAATCACGCTATGCGTCCAATACACGTCAACTGGTGAGTCTAATATTCTTACACAAGTGGACTGATTTATTTATACCATTTTTACAATAATGCAGTAAATCTTCTATTTTTTGGTGAATAATAAATCAAAATAGAAAGCAAGAATAATATAAGAGGGGCCTAAAGAATGACTAATGAACAGAGACAATCTTATTTTAGTGCCAGGAATGTCTGTTTTTATTCTGGACCTTATTTTGAAATTGACATCTTTTTTATTTTGCATGAAATTGGCCAAATTGCCAATTTCTGACCACTTTATTGGGTAGTTAAAATCGGTAAATTGGTGGTTTTTGTGCTCAATCGATAGAACAAATGGAGTTCAAAAAATAGCTATGAGTTTGGTCGACTGTAACAATGGAATTGGTTGGAAATAGGTGCTCAAAGTCGGCAAAATCGCCAATCCGTATATATGGCTGACATCACTAACTTCGCGGAGCGTAATTCCGTACGTTTTCCATCAAATTTCGTACTTTTGGTGTCATTATCATCGGGAAAAGATTCTCTATCATTTCATAAGAAAAATAATCTATTTTTTTCCAAATTTTGTGACAGAATGACAGTTTCAGAATGGGGCCTCCGACAGTCAAAGGGTTAAAATAATGGTTGGATGCGAAAAGTGGGTCATAAGTGTGTATGCAACTGGAGAAGAGAGGAGTGTAGAATAGAGAGAGAGAGTTTGGGAGATGTTAAGCGAGTGTGTAGGACCTTTTGAACCAAGTAAGAGAGTAATTGTGGTAGGGGACCTAAATGCTAAAGTACGAGAAACATTTAAAGAGGGTGTGGTAGGTAAGTTTGGGGTGCCAGGTGTTAATAATAATGGGGACCCTTTGATTGAACTTTGTATAGAAAGGGGTTTGGTTATAGGTAATATATATTTTAAGAAAAAGAAGATAAATAATTATTCAAGATATAATGCAGGGCGTAATGCCAGTAGTTTGTTGGTCACGTATTGGTAGATGAAAGACTGTTGGGTAGACTTCAAGATTTACATGTTTATAGAGGGGCCACAGATATATCAGATCACTCTTTAGTTGTAGCTACAGTGGGAGTAAAAGGTAGATAGGATACAAGGAAAATGGAAGCAGCAAGTTAGAGAGTGGTGAAGGTTTATAAACTAAAGGAGAAGGCAGTTAGGGTAAGATATAAACAACTATTCGAGGATAGATGGACTAGTGAGAGTATAGGCAATGGGATTGAAGATTTATGGGGTAGGTTTAATAATATAGTTTTAGTGTGTTCAGCAGAATTCTTTTTTTTTTTTTTTTTTTTTTATTATTATTAACACATTGGCGTTTCCCACCAAGGCAGGGTGGCCCGACAAAGAAAAACTTTCATCATCATTCACTCCATCACTGTCTTGCCAGAGGCATGCTTACACTACAGCTACAAAACTGCAACATTAACACCCCTCCTTCAGAGTGCCGGCACTGTACTTCCCATCTCCAGGAATCAAGTCCGTCCTGCCGGTTTTCCTAAAACCCTTCATAAATGTTACCTTGCCTACATTCCAACAGCACATCAAGTTCTAAAAACCATTTGTCTCCATTCGCTCCTATCTAACACGCTCATGCTCACTTGCTGGAAGTCCAAGCCCCTCGCACACAAAACCTCCTTTACCCCTTCCCTCCAACCTTTTCTAGGCAGACTCCTACCCCGCTTTCCCTCCACTGCAGATTTATACACTCTCGAAGTCATTCTATTTTGTTCCATCCTCTCTATATGTCCAAACCATCTCAGTAACACCTCCTCAGCTCTCTGGATAATAGTTTTGGTAATCCCACACCTCCTCCTAATCTCCAAACTACGGATTCTCTACATTATATTCACACCACACATTGCCCTCAGACATGATATCTCCACTGCCTCCAGCCTTCTCCTTGTTGCAACATTCACAACCCATGTCTCAAAGTTTGTGGTTACAAGAAAGTGGGTGCAGGAGGGAAGAAGAAGCGATTGGTGGAATGTTGATGTAAAGAGAGTATTAAGAGAGAAAAAGTGAGCATAAGAGGGCTTTTACAAAGTAGAAGTGATGCAAGGAGGGAAGAGTATATGGAGAGAAAAACAGAAGTTAAGAGAGTGGTGAAGCAATGTAAAAAGATAGCAAATGAGAGAGTGGATGAGATGTTCTCTAGAGTTTACCTGGAGAGGGTTTCGGGGGTCAACGCCCCCGCGGCTCGGTCTGAGACCAGGCCTCATGATGGATCAGGGTCTGATCAACCAGGCTGTTACTTCTGGCCACACACAAACTGACGTATGAACCACAGCCTGGTTGGTCAGGTGCTGACTTTAGGTGCCTGTCCAGTGCCTTCTTCAAGACAGCCAGGGGTCTATTGCTAATCCCCCTTATGTATGCAGTTGAACAGTCTTGGGCCCTGGACACTTATTATGTTGTCTCTCAATGTACTCGTGGTGCCAGTGCTTTTCATTGGAGGAATGTTACATCTCCTGCCGAGTCTTTTGCTTTCATAGGGAGTGATTTTCGTGTGCAGGTTTGGTACCAATCCCTCCAGGACCTTCCAAGTGTATATTATCATATATCTCTCGCCTGCATTCCAGGAATTCAGATCAAGAACCTTCAACCGTTCCAGTAATTTAGGTGCCTTATCATACTTGTATGTGCCATGAAAGTTTTGTTCCTCCAGGTCAGCAATGTTGCCAGCCTTGAAGGGGGCCATTAGTGTACAGCAGTATTCCAGCCTAGAGAGAAACAAGCATTTTGAAGAGAATCATCATGGGCTTGGTGTCCCTAGTTTTGAAGGTTCTCATTACCCATCCTATCATTTTCCTAGCAGATGCGGTAGATACATTGTTGTAGTCTTTGAAGGCAAGATCCTCTGACACTATCACTCCCAGGTCCTTCACATTACTTTTCGCTCTATTGTATGGTTAGAATTTGTCGTATACCCTGATACATTTTTAATTTCCTCAAGTTTTCCATATCTGAGTAGTTGAAATTTCTCCTCGTTGAACTTCAAATAGTTTTGAGTGGCCCAATGGGAGATTTGGTTGATGTCCGCTTGGAGTCTTGCAGTGTTTCAATGGCGGTCACTGCCATGGCAGTGACCGTCAAACGTTTGATGTACGGAATCTTCAGGCAAGGCTCAACGCAGTTGAAAACCGGCGATCCAGTTTACACTAGAAGAAGAGTCCAATGACAAGCTACCCTTTCTAGACGTCCTCATCCACAAAGTAGATAACAACCTAAGATTTCAAGTTTACCGGAAACCTACAAATAAAAATGATCTCGCACACTTCTATTCCAGTCAAGATACTAAGACCAAAAGAGGTATCACCATCTCTGAAGTCTCAGCAAGAATCCTCCTGAAAACAGTGAACCCTACCATCACATAGTCTCTCCTGCTAATTCAACACAAGCACATAGTAGATGTGGAACACTCCTACAGGCCTTCTCTATTCCAACCTCCAGCAGAAATATTTGTCTAACCTATTTTTATACTACCCATGTAATTGTTTTTTCACCTTTTACTCATGTGCAAATTGATTGTTCTACCTTATTGTATTACTACTACTACTACTACGACTTATATCCACTACTTCTACCACAACTAGTATTACACCTCATTGGAGAGTATATTTTACCCTCTGTGTAACAGCTTGAAAAAGCTCCTGGAGGCGAAACGTTGCCACAATAAAATGTCACCTTACAGTGGCCCCCCGCCATTGAATTTAATCTGTTCCAGGAGCTTGTTCTTAACGTGAAATGTTCGGGGGATTTAATTTTTCCCAAAAAAATAATTGAAATACAATTAATCCGTTCCGCTGTCAGGAGGCATGACAAAATAGTACTTCACTGTGAAGCTATTATCAACTCGACAGCTTATTTATTTTCCCAAATTTATCTAAT
>WNWK01033807.1:0-20876 GCA_009830355.1 Cherax destructor | reverse complement strand
CCCCAGGACAGATGTTGGGTCACGTGGGGGGTGCTGCCTAATCTCAACACGTCTTGTTCGAGTGAAGTCTGGTCTGGGAAGGACGTAGGTCACAATTTCTGACTACCACACTGCCTAGATTCGTGTGGGCTGCCAGTTGTCTCTAGCTAACATAACCTAATGCTTGCCTATTCAGGCCTATAATTACCTATATTAGGGTGCTAGAGCTACAGTATTAATACCTAACGTTGCCTTAATGATCTTACTATTAGTTTCTATCTGTACAAACTTGCCTAGGTGTTCCTAGGTGGATAAATCTATCAATTAAAATATACACAATAGTCACCTTCAAAAGCTGGAGTGTGTAGTTGTTTTGGTTGGGAGTGTGGGTTTATAAACTCCGAGGGCCGATCCACGGTATGTAAGGCTTTTACGGCTCACTTACCCTGTGGAACTTTTAGTGACTAAAAAAGTTTCCACATACCCCTTCTCTCCAAAATCTTTGAAAAATTAATTCATAGACAAATATATTCCTACCTCACCTCCAACAACGTACTCAACCACTGTCAATTTGGATTCAGGCCTAATAAAAATACAAATGATGCCATTATACACATGTTAGAAATAATTTACACCGCTCTTGAGAAAAAAGAAATCCCAGAGTGGGAATCTTCATTGATTTACGTAAAGCTTTTTATACAGTTGACCATGATCTGTTACACCTAAAATTATCACACTATGGTATAAGAGGGCACTCCCTCAACTACCTAAAATCATACCTTAGCAACAGAAACCAATATGTGTACACAAATGGAGCTAGCTCTACCGCGCAAACTATTACAGTAGGTGTCCCACATGGAAGTGTTCTTGGCCCACTTCTCTTTCTCATTTACATTAACGACCTACCAAATGCATCTCATCTACTCAAACCCATACTATTTGCAGATGACACTACATACGTTATCTCGCACCCAAGCCCAGACATTCTAGCCAACACTGTAAGTACTGAATTACAGAAAATATCAACCTGGATGATGACTAACAAACTTACTCTCAATATTGATAAAACCTATTTCATTCAGTTTGGGAACAGAACTACAAACGCACCACTTAACATAATGATAAACGGGTCCCCTATCACAAAACTCACAGAGGGAAAATTCTTAGGAATCCATCTTGACAGTGGCCTCAAATTTCAGACACATATACAACAAATTTCCAAGAAAGTCTCAAAGACCGTGGGAATACTATCCAAGATAAGGTACTATGTTCCACAACCAGCTCTCCTTACCCTATATCACTCACTCATTTACCCCTACCTCACCTATGGAATCTGCGCATGGGGCTCTACATCAATAACTCATCTCAGACCACTAATAACACAACAAAAGGCAGCAGTTAGAATGATAACAAATTCACACTCCAGACAACATACTCCATCAATATTCAAAAACCTAAACTTACTCACCATACAAGACATTCATACTTTTTACTGTGCCTATTACATACATAGAACACTCTATGCAAATATTAACCCACCACTCAAACTTCTCCTTACCAATTTTAACAGGACACATGACCATAACACTAGACACAGATCACTCTTCGATGTTCCCCGTGTCCATCTAACACTATGTAAAAACTCAATGCATATAAAAGGCACGAAAATTTGGAATTCATTACCTGTCATTGCCAAAGAAACCCTGCCTGTACCCCAATTCAAAACGATGCTAAAAAACCACCTACTCACCCAAACCTAAATGCTCAATATCAAACATTCCCAACAAAGAAGAATAATCACTTGAATGTAAAAACCTGATTAATCACTTAAATGTAAAAACCTGATTAATCACTTAAATGTAAAAACCTGTTATGAATAATACATACTAAGCTAACTGTTTCTATAACATTTACATTATAATGACCACGTAAACTGTAACTGCAATGCAATTAATTGTTTTAAATTGTTATCTCACTCAATTAGTTGCATTGCTACAATTAATAAATTATTATTTTCAACTTATATTCAAATTTTATAACTTAGATACACAATTATACTTATTTTATAAATTATCAACCATAATTTTTTACCATGTAGTCTACAATTAAATAGTCCTAAGAATGCCCGAAATGCACAGCATATTAGGGGCTTTTGGCATGTACATCTCATTTATACCTATGTATCATGTCTACCTATGTATCATTGTACCATGTCTAAATAAACTATTATTATTATTATACAAAGATATTGTTTTTTGTTGGGTCCTTGGTCATGTTGACGTACAGGGCAATGAACAGGCAGACACTGCTGCGCGGTCAGCAGTACATGACTTTCCAATTTCATATAGAGGTGTTCCTTTCATGGACTATTTTGCGGTCATTGCTACCCACCTTCGCACCCGTTGGCAACAACGCTGGTCTGACCTGCTAAATAACAAACTTCATTCTATTAAACCGATTATAGGTTTCTGGCCTCCTTCTTGTCACCAATGTCGGGGTTAGGAGTCTACACTCTCCCGTCTTCGCATCGGCCACACTCGTCTTACTCACGGGTATCTCATGGAGAGGCTTCCTGCCCCTCTCTGTGAGCATTGTCAGGTTCCAGTGTCTGTTCGACATATTATGTTGGACTGCCCACTCTATCAACGAGCACGCAGAATTTACCTCCAACGGCGTCTTCGCTCTGCGGCCCTTTCTTTACCTTCCCTTCTTGCTGATGGACCCTCTTTAATCCTGACTCTCTCGTTGACTTTTTGACAGAAACTGACTTACTACCCAAACTCTGAGGATTATACCTCTAGCACCTCCCTCAGTCCCTTCTGCCTCGATCTCTTGCTACCCTCTATCCCTGCACTATCCACCGTCCTGCTGCACTCCATACCTTACTAATCATCCATCTCCCTCTTACAACCCATTCTCCCTGCATCCTGCAATAACCTGCAGCACTGTATAACCCCTGTGGTTTAGCGCTTCTATTTGATTATAATAATAATAATCTTGCTGTGTTTCTTTGAACCTGGTGTTTCTGTTAGTGACAGCATCTTGTTTTTCCTGAATGGGCACAGGTAAGCATATTCAGGTATTGTCTGACCTTTAGATATACATATTGTGCACATAGAGAGGAGCTTACGACGACGTTTTGGTCCAACTTGGACCAGTTACAAATTCACATTAACAGAAACGAGAGAAGGAGGGAATATATATAGGCCAGCAATAGAACCATTCTTACTATGATAACATGAACGTAGATAAGTATGTTTATGGAGCAACTTGCAATGTGAACAGACTGACTGATGTTGTAGTGGCCATGCTTAGGCTTGGCTACAAGTACTGACTGATGTTGTAGTGGCCAGGCTAAGGCTTGGCTACAAGTACTTCTGTCAGTTTGGGAGACACACATATGATGATCAAACTAAATGGAAATTATGTGATCAGGCATATGGTCACTGTCTTGAACACTATGTGCTTAATTGTCCACTTATTGAGGAATACAGAGATATTATAATAACCTTTGTGACATGTCAAGATATCTTATTAATGAAACTAAGATACCAGTTATACTAAGCAAATTTCCTAAATTTGCTTGTAACAGATAATTGAACTGTAGATATAAATCCAAATGTACAATTGTTAACCCTTTCGGGGCCTAGCTCCTAAGCCTTTTGTGTATCCATATGCTCTTGCGCTACCGTCCACAGGATGGATATGGGGTATACAATAAACTAGCCACTTCGGTGGCAAAATCTAAAAAATCTTTTTATCTCAGACACCACCAGACATATGTATACACTGTACTAAGGTACGAAAGAAGAAAAGTAAATATACCTTATGTAAATTGTGTAAGGGGTTGGTGCATAATGGATATGTGTTGGGTTATGGTAATGGTGCCATATTTCATTTTGTTTGTAACAAATGCACTTTGGCACAGTTACCCTTTAGCAATGATGACATTGATTTACCTAATTTTAATACAAATGACCCCTTGCCATATACTATTGATATCTATGATTGTTTTATGAAAACAGGCCTTCACTTTATTCATGTCAACGCGAGATTACGTTTTCCAAAACTGTCAGAGGTTAGGATTCTAGCTAACAGAACTAAAACGGCAGTTATATCCATCTCTGAATCCTGATTAGATGATACGATGACTGACGACGAGGCCAAAATAGAAGGTTGCAATATAAAACGCTTAGATAGGAATAGAAAAGGTGGTGGGGTATGTGCCTACATAAGAAATGACTTAGGCTACAACCCAAAATCTGATTTAAATGACAACAAACTGGAGATTCTATGGTGTGAAGTGTTGCTTCTCAAGACTAAACCCATCTTAGTAGGAACTAGTTACCGCCCTCCCACCTATTACCAGTTCTTAAAGGACTTTTCGAGTCTTGTCCGGACTTGATAACAATTGCGAGACAGTAATTCTGGGAGACTTCAATATCTGTTTTTAACAGCAAAATAACGGGCTATGTAAAAGGTATAAGCAAATTCAAGGTTTAAATAGTTACACTCAACTAATTAATACACCAACCCAGATCACACAGTTCTCAGCCACCCTCGAATCAATTTAGGATATTTCTTTCAGTAACACGATCTCTGATGCTAGGAATATGAAGTTCTTTCCGCATATTTAAAATTTGGCAGTACGAGGGCATCCTAAAATGATCCTCATTGCTTCGTTCTGCAGTTTTTCCAGCCCTCCAAACTTCCAGTCAGACACGAGACTAAGTAGTGGCGCACCATAATCAACCAATGATCTAATATAAGCAAGATACATCATTTTCACAATTTTAACATTAGCACCATACCTGGGGTGAAACCCTGCCACAACTCTAAGTGCTCTCAGCCTTTCTTTGTATTGACGACAAAGTCTCGTTACAACAGGTCCAAGTAGTGGGACCTCAAAGCCTAGATACCTGTATCTGGTTACATATTCTAGAAGAGACCCATCATGCAACTAGATCTGGCAAACTGTGCCTCTCTGTCGAGGAGGACGCCTATTGAGTATCTTTGTTTTATCAGTAGAGAATATCAACCCCAGGTCCTGACACGAGGCTAGTACATCTACCTACCTGGAGTCTACCTGGAGAGAATTCCAGGGGTCAACGCCCCCGCGGCTCGGTCTGTGACCAGGCCTCTTGTTGGACGAGAGCCTGATCAACCAGGCTGTTACTGCTGGCCGAACGCAGTCCAACGTACGAACCACAGCCCGGCTGATCAGGTACCGACTTGAGGTGCCTGTCCAGTGCCTGCTTGAAGACAGCCAGGGGCTTGTTGGTAATCCCCCTGATGTATGCTGGGAGGCAGTTGAACAATCTTGGGCCCCTCACACTTATTGTGTTGTCCCTCAACGTGCTAGTGGCACCCCTGCTCTTCATTGGGGGAATGTTACATCGCCTGCCGAGTCTTTTGCTTTCGTACGGAGTGATTTTTGTGTGCAAGTTTGGTACTAAGCCCTCGAGAATTTTCCATGTGTATATAATAATGTATCTCTCCCGCCTGCGTTCTAGGGGTACAGGTTTAGGAACTTCAAGCGTTCCCAGTAGTTGAGGTGGTTTATCGCACTTATGCGTGCGGTGAAGGTTCTCTGCACATTTTCAAGGTCAGCAATTTCACCCGCCTTGAAAGGTGCAGTTAGTGTGCAGCAATATTCCAGCCTAGATAGAACAAGCGATCTGTAAAGTGTCAACATGGGCTTGGCATCCCTGGTTTTGAAGGTTCTCATTATCCATCCTGTCATTTTTCGAGCAGATGCAATTGCTACATTGTTATGGTCCTTGAAGGTGAGATCCTCTGACATGATCACTCCCAGGTCTTTGACATTAGTTTTTCGCTCTATTGTGTGGTTGGAATTAGTTTTGTACTCCGATGAGATTTTAATTTCTTCACGTTTTCCGTATCTGAGTAATTGAAATTTCTCATCATTGAACTTCATATTGTTTTCTGCAGCCCATTTAAAGATTTGGTTTATGTCTGCTTGGAGTCTTGCAGTGTCTTCAACGGTGGACACTGTCATACAGATTCGGGTGTCATCTGCAAAGGAAGACACAGCACTGTGGCTTATATCCCTGTCAATGTCTGATATGAGGATGAGGAATAGGATGGGAGCAAGTACTGTGCCTTGTGGAACAGAGCTTTTCACAGTAGCTGCCTCAGACTTTACTCTGTTGACTACTACTCTTTGTGTTCTACGTGTTAGGAAATTATAAATCCATCTACCAACTTTTCCTGTTATTCCTTTATCACGCATTTTGTGTGCTATTACACCATGGTCACACTTGTCAAAGGCTTTTGCAAAATCTGTGTATATAACATCTGCATTCTGTTTATCTTCTAGAGCATCCAGGACCTTGTCGTAGTGGTCCAGTAGTTGGGACAGACAGGAGCGGCCTGCTCTAAACCCATGCTGTCCTGGGTTGTGCAATTGATGGGTATCAAGATGGGTGGCGATCTTGCTTCTTAGAACCCTTTCAAAGATTTTTATGATATGGGACGTTAGCGCAATTGGTCTGTAGTTCTTTGCTATTGCTTTACTGCCCCCTTTGTGGAGCGGGGCTATGTCTGTTGTTTTTAGTAGCTGCGGGACGATCCCAGTGTCCATGCTCCCTCTCCATAGGATGTTAAAAGCATGTGATAGGGGCTTCTTGCAGTTCTTGATGAACACGGATGTTTTGGGTATCCCTCCCTGCAACACATAATACCTGCAACACATCCCTCCCTGCAGCACATCCCTCAATGCAGCACATCCCTCCCTGCAGCACATCCCTTCCTGCAGCACATCCCTCCCTGCAGCACATCCTCCCAACAACACATCCCTCCCTGCAGGACATCCCTACAGCACATCCTCCCTGCAGCACATCCCTCCCTGCAGTACATAATCTCTGCAGCACATCCTCCTTGCAGTACATCCTCCCTGCAGCATATCCCTACCTGCAGCACATTCTCACCTGCAGCACATACTTCCCTGTAGCACATCCCTACCTGAAGCACATCCTCCCTGCAGCACATCCTCCATGCAGCACATCCCTTACTGCAGCACATGCCTCCCTGCAGCACATGCCTCCCTGCAGCACATCCATGCCTGCAGCACATCCCTGCCTGCAGCACATTCTCCCTGCAGCACATCCTCCATGCAGCACATCCCTTACTGCAGCACATGCCTCCCTGCAGCACATGCCTCCCTGCAGCACATCCATGCCTGCAGCACATCCCTTCCTGCAGCACATTATCCCTGCAGCACGTCCCACCATGCAGCACATCCTCCCCAAAGCATATCCTCCCTGCATCACATCCTCCCTGCAGCACATCCCTCTCTGCAGCAGATCATCCCTGCAGCACATCCTTCCAGCAACAAATCCCACCCTGCAGGACATCACTCCCTGCAGCACACCCACCCTGCAGCACATCCCTCCCTGCAACACAACCCTCCCTGCAGCAGCACTACACAACACTGCACTGCACTGCATTACACTACACAACACTGCACTACACTACCCAACAGAGCACTACACTACACAACACTGCACTTCACTACACAACAGAGCACTACACTACACAACACTGCACTACACTGCATTACACTACACAACACTGCACTACACTACACAACACTGCACTACACTACACAACACTGCACTACACTGCATTACACTACACAACACTGCACTACACTACACAACACTGCACTACACTACACAACACTGCACTACACTACCAACATTGCACTACACTGCATTACACTACACAACACTGCACTACACTACCCAACAGAGCACTACACTACACAACACTGCACTTCACTACACAACAGAGCACTACACTACACAACACTGCACTACACTGCATTACACTACACAACACTACACAACAGAGCACTACACTACACAACACTGCACTACACTGCATTACACTACACAACAGAGCAATACATTACACAACACTGCACTACACTGCTTTACACTACACAACACTGCACTACACTACCAAACAGAGCACTACACTACACAACACTGCACTACACTGCATTACACTACACAACACTGCACTACACTGCACTACACTACACAACAGAGCACTACACTACACAACACTGCACTACATTACACAACAGAGCACTACACTACACAACACTGCACTACACTGCATTACACTACACAACACTGCACTACACTACACAACAGAGCACTACACTATACTACATTGCACTAGACTACACAATACTGCACTACACTACACAACATGCACTACACTGCATTACACTACACAACACTGCACTACACTACACAACAGAGCACTACACTATACTACATTGCACTACACTACACAATACTGCACTACACTACACAACACTGCACTACACTGCATTACACTACACAACACTGTACTACACTACACAATACTGCACTACCCTACAGAACACTGCATTACACTGCACAACACTGCACTACACTACTCAACTCTGCACTACACTACTCAACACTGCACTACACTACACAACACTGCACTACACTGCATTACACTACACAACTCTGCACTACACTACTCAACACTGCACTACACTACACAACACTGCACTACACTGCATTACACTACACAACACTGCACTACACTACTCAACACTGCACTACACTACTCAACACTGCACTACACTACACAACACTGCACTACACTACACACAACTGCACTACACTACTCAACACTGCACTACACTACACTACACAACACTGCACTACACTACTCAACACTGCACTACACTACTCAACACTGCACTACACTACACAACACTGCATTACACTACACATCACTGCACTACACTACTCAACACTGCACTACACTACACTACACAACACTGCACTACACTACTCAACACTGCACTACACTACTCAACACTGCACTACACTACATAACACTGCACTACACTACACAAAACTGCACTACACTACTCAACACTGCACTACACTACACAACACTGCACTACACTTCACTATGCAACACTACACTACACAACACTTCTCTACACTACACAACACTTCTCTACACTACACAACACTGCACTACACTACACAACACTTCTCTACACTACACAACACTGCACTACACTACACAACACTGCACTACACTACAGAACATAGTACTGCACTACACAACACTACACTACACTACATAACACAGCACTACACTACACAACACAACACTATGCTGCACAACATCGCACTACAGTACACAACACAGCACTACACTGCACAACACTGCACTACAGTACACAACACAGCACTATACTACACAACACTGCACTACAGTACATAACACAGCACTACACTACACAACACAGCACTACACTGCACAATACTGCACTACACTGCACAACACTGCACTAGGCGTTCAGTCAAAGCAGTCATGCGCGTTTTAAGCTCCGCTAAATTGGGTCATATTGGGTGGCCCTAGGGGGAATCCGAGTGCAACAAACAGGCGTGGGCATAGGCTAAAGTGTCATACTCATTTAAAACCAAAAAGCAGGGAAATACAAGTGATCACAGAGGGAAAAAACACAGTAAATAGTGAAAGTGAGGTGAGGGAAGACGGTGATAGGCCTACCAACGGTTGCCACACAGCAGGAAGTGGAGAATATATCGTAGTGAAATATAACGCAGTGGGGAGCATATCTACTGGAGGTACCCAAGTAAGGGAGACCAGTGCAAGGCAAGCAGTGAGAAGTACGGTGACTGCATTAAGTGAGCCCAATAGAAAAGAAACGAAGAGGTACAGTACCCAGCAGGGTGCCACGGCAGGAGAATATCGTCAATCTGACCAGACCAGCAGACATCCGATGTAATGTACAAAATCCTAGTTGTGGTTTGCAGGTTTGCAGGTTTCTGGCCCTGAGGTGCTGAAGCTGTGGGAAAAATCCTTGCTCGGAGGAGCTGACTTCATAAGTAGTTCATAGGTCGGAAGACAAGTCAGGGCGCAGGGCTACCAACCAAATGTACACACGTGTACGCACGCCTCACACACATACACTTGAAATAGTCAGGATATAGAAGTAGTATACCATACAATTGTTCGTGTATTAGCAACAATATTATTACCAGTTTATAAGTAATAACTTTTAGTAGCAGTGCTTAGTAGCATTCTATAATTAGAATTAGAATAGGTAGACACTGTGGACGAGATGCCAAGACGCACACACACACACACACACACTTGAAGTAATCGAGGTGTAGTAGACCATACAGCTGTCTTGTATTAGCAATAATATTTTTATCAGTAATATAGGTAGTAGTATTCTTTTTAATTTTTGTAGCTAAGAAAAGTAGGAAGAAAATTCAAAGAAGTGGTGGAGTGCAGGCGCGGTGAGTCAGCGGTAAACAAACACATGCACACACACACACACACACACTCACATAAACCAACAATCTTAGATTAATAGCCTAGATTAATAGTGTTACCCTTTTTCTTTTTTCTTTTTTGGAATTAAAACTAGCAAATTTTTTCTTTTTGGAATTACAACTGGCAAATTTCTAGCACAATATTAGGCTAATATTCCTAACTTTCTGAAGTATTCCAAAAATGCCGGAAGTTCTCACAACAAGTGGATGTAACAGCTGAAACCTGACACGATGGTCACTCTCTGACCCTACCATACCCTCCCATACACCCTCTCCCTACCTCTCTCCCTCCCTTTCTCCCCCACACACACACCCTCCCTCTCTATCTCTCTCTCCCCCCCTATACCCTCCCTCCCTATACCCTCTCCCTCTATACCCTCTCTCCCTCTTCCTTCACCTCTCTCTCACGCTCGCCCCCTCTATCTCTTTCTCCCCCTCTATTTCTTTTCTGGGCTTGCCTTAGCCTAGCTTAATATCACTAATCGTTATAGAATTAGTACCAGCAAAATTCTAGCATAATATTAGGAGAGTAGTCCATACCTCCCTCTCCCCCCTATCTCCCTTACACACAAACCCTCCCTCTCTCTCTCTCCCTCCCTCTCTCTATACCTCCTTCTCCCCCTCTATCTCCCCTCTATATACCTCCCTCTCCCCCTATCTCCCCTCCCTCTCCCTACCTCTCTCTATCCCTCTCCCTCTCCCTACCTCTCTCTCTCACTCCCCCTCTCCCTCCCACTCCCTCTATATCTCTATCTCCCTCCATCTCTCTCCCTCCCTCTCTCTCCCTCTACCTATCTCTCTCTCTATCCCTCTATCCACCCTCTTCCACACTACCTCTAAGCCATCTCTCTCCCCTCATCCCCTTCCCTATCCTTTCTCCTTCTCCCTCACCCCCTTCCCTATCCCTCTGCTTTCTCCCTTCTTCTGATACTCTCAATACATCCACAAGGGCACACCGTGGGAATATGGGCAGCTCAGGGAGAGGGGTGTCAACAAGGAGGATGATGGCCGATCCAGGAAGGCCACAGTGGGAGGAGGAATTCCTCAAAAGGGAAAAGGAATGGGAGAGGAAGATATTGGTGATCACCGAGGAGGAAGTCAAAAAAAGGGAAAAGGAATGGGAGAGGAAGATATTGGTGATCAGCGAGGGAATGGAGAAGAGGATAGCTGAGGAGAGTAGAAAATGGGAAATGCAAGTCAAAAAAGCAGACACAGCCAAAGGGAATGAGGAGAAAAAAGGAGAACTCTTGTATGCACAGGCACTGGCAGACACAAGTGGGGCCCGAAGCAAGACGAGCGGGTTACTAACAACATACGAGAGGGACATAGATGAAGCAGACAGGGACAAGAAGAGCACCACAGAGACAACGAATGAGAGCACAGTAACAACACATGAGAGGGTAGACAAAGCAGCAGAAGCACTAAACGCGGAGACCCCAACAACACACTGCAGCGGACAGGGACGTATGAGCAGGCCGGTCACACAAAGGAACACGGGGGATACAACCATGACAGCACCAGGAGAGGCTAATGCATCTCTGATGAGGCAATGGGAGACACAGTGGGAGGAGGAAAGGGAGAAGTCGATTTTTTTCTATGGCCTGAAGGAAGTCGAAGGGGACACCCACGACAGAAGAAAACAGGAGGAGAAAGAAAGGATCGAAGGTATTATGCTAGCAATAGGGGGAGACACGTCCCAAGTGACAAATTTTCGGAGAATCGGGTGGTAAACAAGGGGAAGAAATCGACCAAGGTAATCTTCAACTCAAGGTAATCTTCAAAGCAGAATCAGCCCGCACCACGATCCTGCAAGAGAAAGCACAGCTGAGGACGAATCAGGAGTACCGGAATGTATACCTAGATCGGGACAGAACGCAGGAAGAAAGGGAGGCCCAGAAGGAGCAGATAATAAGGCGAAGAGAGGAGAGAGAGGAGACAGCGAGATACGGAGGACACCGAGCCCAAGCAGGACAAACACACACACTGGAAGTACCCATGGTGGGCCTCAAATCACAAAAACTCCACGACAACCATACACTTTAACACCACACACACTCATCAGTCCCCCTGTCCCCACCCCAGCAACCCAAAACCCACCATCACAGCTACCCCCCACCCCCACCATAAACTCCACCAAAACCAACCCATACCCCAACCATACAATCCCCCCCACCCATGCTGCAACCCCCTATGGGCACCCCGCCCACACCCCCAACTCACCAAGATCTCCCCAGGGACACAGTATTGGAAACAAGGTTGAAGGTTTGGTACACAAACGCGGATGGAATTACGAATAAGTATGAAGAGTGGAATGAAAGAATAGGTGAGGTGTCCCCAGACATCATAGCTGTCACAGAAACTAAACTAAATGAGACAGTATCAGATGCAATCTTCCCACAGGGATATCAGATCCTGAGGAAAGATAGAAGGAGCAGGGGGGAGGAGGGGTCGCACTGCTTGTAAGGAACCGCTGGAGATTCGAGGAAATGGAAGGAATGGAGGTGTGTAGAGAAAGGGACTTCATAGTAGGTACCATCCAGTCTGGGGAGCACAAGATAATCATTGCAGTGATGTATAACCCACCACAGAACTGCAGGAGGCCAGGTGAGGAATATGATGAGAACAACAGAGCGATGGTGGACACTCTGGCGGAGGTGGCAAGAAAAGCGCACATGAGCAGAGCGAAGCTACTGGTCATGGGCGATTTCAACCACAGGGAGATCGACTGGGAGAACCAAGAACCACGTGGGGGTCCAGAAACTTGGAGAGCCAAGATGATGGACGCGGTACTGGAAAACCTGATGCACCAACATGTCAGGGACACGACCAGAGTGAGTGGAGAAGATGAACCAGCAAGACTGGACCTTGTATTCACCCTGAACAGCTCAGATATTGAAGACATAACACACGAGAACCCCCTGGGAGATAGTGACCATATGGTGCTGAGCTTTGAGTACATTGTAGAGCTACAGGTGGAGAGGGAGAGCGGTACCGAAAGAGACAAACCAGATTTTAAAAGAGGAAACTACACAGGCATGAGGAATTTCCTGCAGGAGGTTCAGTGGGAAAGGGAAATGGACGGACAGACAATAAATAAAATGATGGAATACGTAGGGGAAAAGTCCAAGGAGGCAGAGGAACGGTTTATACCCAGAGGAAAAAGATCAAACGGGAAGGCCAGAAAGAGCCCCTGGTTTACCCAAAGGTGCAGGGAGGCAAAGACTCAGAGTGTCAGAGAATGGAAAAGGTACAGAAGGCAAAGAACCCAAGTAAACAAAGAGATTAGTAGAAGAGCTAGAAACAAGTATGCATAGGTACGGAGGGAGGCCCAGAAACAGTACGAAAATGACATAGCATCGAAAGTTAAGTCCGACCCGAAACTGATGTACAGTCACATCAGAAGGAAGACAACAGTTAAGGACCAGGTGATAAGGCTGAGGAGAGAAGATGGGGAACTCACAAGTAATGATCAAGAGGTATGTGAGGAGCTCAACTTGAGGTTTAAGGAAGTATTCACAGTGGAGGAAGGAAGGCAGCTGGGTAGACAGGACGGGGTGCATCACCAACAAGGGATGTATCAAGTGCTAGAGGGCATACACACAACTGAGGAGGAGGTGAAGCAGTTACTCAGTGACCTTGATACCTCAAAGGCGATAGTCTGGACAATATCTCCCCGTGGGTTCTTCGGGAAGGAGCTGAGGTACTGAGTGTGACACTTACCATAATATTCAACACATCCCTTGAAAATGGGCAGTTACCTGAGGTATGGAAGAAGGCCAATGTAGTCCCCATCTTTAAAAAAGGAGACAGAAAAGAGGCACTAAACTATAGACCGATGTGACTTACATGTATAGTGTGCAAAGTCCTGGAGAAAATCATCAGGAAAAGAATGGTGAAGCACCTCGAGCTGAACAGGATAATAAACACCAGACAGCACGGATTCCGGGAAGGAAAATCTTGTGTAACAAACCTCCTAGAGTTCTATGATAAAGTAACAGAGGTAAGGCAAGAGAGAGAAGGGTGGGTTGATTGCATTTTCCTGGATTGCAGGAAGGCCTTCGTCACAGTTCCTCACATGAGATTAGTAAAGAAGTTGGAAGAACAAGCATGTATAACAGGAAGGGCACTGGAATGGATCAGGGAATACCTCACAGGGAGGCAACAACGGGTCATGGTGCGTGATGAGGTATCACAGTGGGCGCCTGTGACGAGCGGCGTACCGCAGGGGTCAGTCCTAGGACCAGTGTTATTCTTGGTATATGTAAATGACATGACAGATGGGATAGACTCAGAAGTGTCTCTGTTCGCAGATGATGTGAAATTAATGAGGAGAATCACATCGGAGGAGGACCAAGCAGGACTTCAAACAGACCTGGACAAGCTTAACATCTGGTCAAGCAACTGGCTTCTCGAATTCAATCCCACCAAATGCAAAGTCATGAAGATCGGAGAAGGGCAAAGAAGACCGCTGACAGAGTACAGGCTAGGCGGTCAAAGGCTACAAACCTCGGCAAAGGAGAAAGACCTTGGGGTGAGTATAACGCCAAACACGTCTCCGGAGGCACACATCAACCAGATAACTGCGGCAGCATATGGGCGACTGGCAAACCTAAGATTAGCGTTCCGTTACCTTAACAAGAAATCGTTCAAGACAATGTACACCGTGTACGTCAGGCCCATACTAGAATATGCAGCACCAGTCTGGAACCCACACCTGGTCAAGCACGTAAAGAAACTAGAGAAAGTGCAAAGGTTTGCGACTAGGTTAGTTCCACAACTCAGGGGTCTGTCCTATGAAGAAAGGTTGAGGGAAATAGGACTAACAACACTGGAGGAAAGAAGGGTCAGAGGAGACATGATAACGACATACAAAATACTGCGGGGAATCGACAAGGTAGACAGTGACAGGATGTTCCAGAGAGGGAACTCAGAAACAAGGGGACACAACTGGAAGCTGAAGATTCAGATGAGTCAAAGGGATGTTAGGAAGCATTTCTTCAGCCACAGAGTAGTCAGGAAGTGGAATAGTTTTGAGAAAGATATAGTGGAGGCAGGAACCATACACAGTTTTAAGACGAGGTATGATAAAGCTCATAGAGCAGGGAGAGCAGAGACCCAGTAGCGGACAGCGAAGAGGCGGGGCCAGGAGCTGAGTCTCGACCCTGCAACCACAATTAGGTGAGTACAATTAGGTGAGTACACTAACACACACAGCGAACGATATAGTGGAGGCGGGAACCATACACATACACACACACACACATACACATACACACACACATATATACATACACACACACGCATACACAACACAAGATAAGGGAATGATATAGTGCAAGGAGAGCTGATTGTGGCACATAATAGCGTATCTTTGATAATATGCCTACTGTCTTTGAGATTTTCTTGGAAATTTGTTGTATGTGTGTTTGGAATTTAAGACTACTGTCAAGGTGGATTTCTAGGAATTTTCCCTCTGTGAGTCTTGTGATGGGTGAACCATTGCACAGCATATTAGGGGCTTTTGGCATGTACATCTCATTAATAACTATGTATCTTGTCTACCATGTATCATTGTACCATGTCTCAATAAAGTATTATTATTATTATTATTATTATTATTATTATTATTATTATTATTATTATTATTATGTTAAGTGGAACATTTGTGGCTTTGCTTCCAAACTGTATGAAGTAGGTCTTGTCAGTATTGAGAGTAAGCTTTTTAGTCGTCATCCATGTTGATATTTTCTGTAATTCGGCATTAACAGTGTTGGCCAGTATAAATAACAAAAAAGGCACAATACCGTGACTGGAACAATACACACACAACCCGCACATATAAAAGAGAGGAGCTTACGACGTTGTGCGGGTTGTGTGTGTATTGGCCAGTATGACTGGATTTAGGTGAGAGAAGACATATGTTGTGTCATCTGCAAATAAAATGGGTTTGAGTAGTTGTGATGAATTCGGTAGGTCATTTATGTAAATGATGAATAAGAGTGGCCCCAGGACACTTCCTTGAGGGACTCCGACTGTAATTTGTTGTGTGGAAGAGTTCGCTCCATTTGTGTACACGTATTGGCTTCTGTTGCTAAGGTATGACTTTAGGTAGTTGAGTGGGTGCCCCCTTATACCATAGTGTGCTAATTTTGTGAGCAGTAAATCATGGTCGACTGTATCAAAAGCTTTGCGTAGATCAATGAAGATTCCCAGTGGGACTTCTTTCTTCTCAAGTGCGGTGTATATTAACTCCAACATGTGCATAATAGCATCGTTTGTGCTCTTGTTTGTCCAGAATCCAAATTGACTGGGGTTGAGTACATTGTGTGAGACGAGGAAGAAATAGATTTGTCTATGAATTAATTTTTCGAAGATTTTAGAAAGCAGAGGTAAATTAGAAATTGGTCTATAATTATTCAAGTCTGTTTGATCACCTCCTTTGTGGATCGGGCCATCACTCTGCATGACAACAGCAGCATTACCAGCTGCACCAGTCGATTGGTGAACATAACCATAAACGTAAATAATTTGTGAGAGAGTGTGCTGTTTGACTAAATTATCAATACAGCTTAAGGCATCATGTTTGGCTTCAAGGCGAAGCTTTGGTTGTGATTTAAGAAGTAGTTTGGGGGAAAATGGAGAGATGGTAGTTTGGAATTGGGTAATATTCCATGGAGCGGAGAAGTGCCGCTGTTGCCTTACTTGCCACAGATCATGTATCTGATTCATGCGGAGGTCGGTTCCAGTTGTTTCGATCCATTTGGAGGGATGTTCACCAGTGTTGAGGAAAGTTTGGAGGGCTTCTGTGCAGGGGTTTGAATGGGCTTGCCTGAGCATAATAACCCCAATTAAGATATTTCTTTCAGTAACACGATCTCTGATACTAGGAATGCCAAGTTCTTTCTGCATATTTAAAATTTTGGCAGTACGAGGGCATCCTAAAATGATCCTCATTGCTTCGTTCTGCAGTTTTTCCAGCCCTCCAAGCTTCCAGTCAGACACAAGAACAAGTAGTGGCGCAGCATAATCAACCAATGATCACAGTAAACCACGGCATCTTACTCCACAAACTTGACCACTATGGAATAAGAGGTCATGCACTAGCATACCTCAAATCCTACCTCACTAATAGGTACCAGTATGTCACTATTAAAGACACATCTTCCACGACACTACCACTAGACACCAGCTACCGCAGGGAAGTGTCCTTGGTCCCCTGCTCTTCCTCTTATACATCAATGATCTTCCCAATGTATCACAACACTTGAAACCAATACTCTTTGCTGACGTACAACTTATGTCATCTCCCACACAAACCTTGCCACGCTTAATACCATTGTTACGACGAATTAATAAAAATATCAACATGGATGACTGCCAATAAACTTACACTCAACACTGATAAGACCTTCTATATTATGTTTGGCAACAGAACAGATGATCCACAATTAAACATTAAGATCAACTCTACACCTATTGCTAGACATAACGAGGGCAAGTTCCTGGGCCTTCACCTTGACAGCAGCCTGAAATTCAGCACCCATATCCAACACATAACAAAGAAAGTGTCCAAAACTGTGGGATCCTCTCTAAGATACGGTATTATGTACCACAATCAGCCCTACTCACACTATACTACTCACTCATCTATCCCTACCTCACATATGCCATTTGTGCATGGGGATCAACAGCAATTACCCACCTAAAGCCAATAATAACCCAACAAAAAGCCGCAGTAAGAATTATCACACAATCCAACGCTAGGCAGCACACCCCCACTCTTCAAAGACCTAAACCTACTCACTGTCCAGAACATCCATACTTACTACTCTGCTATCTACATTTATAGAACCATTAATTCCAACTTTAACCCTGAGCTAAAACACTTTCTTGACAGTTGTGACAGGACCCATAGACATAATACCAGACATAAACATCTCTTTGACATTCCCGTGTCCGACTAAATCTATACAAAAATTCAATGCGCATAAAAGGGCCTAAAATCTGGAACTCCTGCCTGAAAACTCTAGAACTGCAGACACAACCTCCATTTTCAAAAGCACTGTTAAAAAACATCTTATCTCACTTACGCCCAACCGGTAGTTAACCATACGAAAACTACTTTGTCTTGCACATATCTACAGCAAAATACACTTGTTGATATCTGTGATTCTCCTTAATTTGCACATTACTAACCACAGCAAAATACACTTATTGATATCTGTGATTCCCCTTAATTTGACAGCTCTAACCAAAATTCTAATACAACTATTGCTCCATAATACTTAAGCTAGTCATAAGTTTGCCTAGATACTCAATATAGAATCTATATTATGCCAATATATCACCTTTATCATTAATATATAAACTAATTGCTAACTTTTATACTAATTGTTAAATTCTCAATGTTTAAATTCCAGTACCTAAATTTTGTAACCCTAACCTTACAATCTGTATATCCATTGTATAGCTATTGAGTAAGACCTATCATAAGACTGCCTGAAAAAGCCTAGGCATACCTAGGCATATTATTGCCATCTTGTAATATCAACTTTAATGTATAACTATAAGTACCCCCACCTTGTATTACATGAAATAAAAAAATTTGAATTTGAATTTGAATTTGAATTTGAATATAAGCAAGATACATCATTTCACAATTTTAACATTAGCACCATACCTGGGGTGAAACCCTGCCACAACTCTAAGTGCTCTCAGCCTTTCTTTGTTTGGACAAAGTCTCGTTACAACAGGTCCAAGTAGGGACCTCAAAGCCTAGATACCTGTATCTGTTTACATATTCTAGAAGAGACCCATCATGCAACTAGATCTGGCGAACTGTGCCTCTCTCGAGGAGGGCGCCTTGAGTATCTTTGTTTTATCAGTAGAGATTATCAACCCCAGGTCCTGACACGAGGCTAGTACATGGTTAAGGATGTTTTGGGTGTTGGAGAATCCGGTGGTGTGAATCATTATATCATCAGCAGAAACTAATCATATAATGATGGGGCTGGCTAAGGCATAGCATTAAGTAAGGCATTAATTAGAATATTGAATAGAGTGGGACTGAGGCACACCTCCCTGTGGGTTCCTAATTCAAAGTCTTTAGTTATACTTCTATGCCCCTGGAACAACACAGAAGACTTTCTGTTGGACAGGTAGCCTTTAATCCAGCGGAGAAGCCATCCTCCAACATCCATTCTGGCAAGTTCACTAATGATTACATGTCGGTTGGCAACATCAAGAGCAGATTTAAGGTCAAGGAAGGTAGTGTATGAGCTGTCAGTGTGCAGGCTATGCAATGATGCACACTCCTTCCATCAACCGGGGGGACAAAAAAATTATTCTGTACATGAGACGATTAAGAATCATCCTCTCGAATGTTTCACACAAGCAGCTATTAAGAGATATTGGGCGAAATGGGAATGATTAGGCTGTTGGTCCAAGATTTATGGAGCTCCCCATTACATAGCTCATGTTATATAATTCGAGTAAAGATTACCTGGTACTTGACACAGCAATCTGAGTATGTTGTAAGTAATACCATCTTCACCCCGGCGACGTGGAGTTGCCCTTAGTTAGTGCTGCATCAAGTTCAAAGTTAGTGAAAGGAATGTTACATCGACTCAAGGTTGAGGGACTGTCTTTGGTCAGTGGTGACCTGTCCCAGCTCAGTGGTGACCTGTCCAGCTCAGTGGTGACCTGTACTTAGCTCAGTGGTGACCTGTACCCAGCTCAGTGAGCGTGTCTAGTGTCTCCTGGCTTTACCAAGATGCCCTCCATTGAGCAACTTTCCAGCAGGTTGGAGGAAAGGGTAGCGAAGCTAGGGTCGGCGATTGACGGAGAAAACAAGAGGATTCGTAGTTTTGTCCTCCTGTTGTGATCCTCAGGTCAAGAAGGGAACCTGGGCAGTGACCGGGCAGCATGGGGCGAAGTTGAAGATCAAGAAGACGAATGGAAGGTAGTAACGACGAAGAAGAAAAGAGACTGCTGTAGAAACTTGAACTCCTTTTCTGTGCTCCAGGCAATGTGAGTCAACTACTGGGACGCACGACCACGGCACCAAGGAAGGTAAAAACATTGTTGTTGGGGATAGCCAAGTTAGGTATATGAATAGGGCCTTTTTGCTTGAAAGATAGGAATAGGAGACAGAGGGGTTTTCTTTCCTGGGGCTGAGATGGAAGACATTGCTAGCCGGCTTGACAACATCATACATGGAATGGGATAAATCCTATTATCTGCCCAGTGCTGGGGGAAAAGATGTAGCCAAGCGTAGAAGTGAATTTAGTTAGAGGTATAAGGCAGCAATGGCATCATTAGGAAGAAGGGGGGAGCCCTGTTTATGTGGCATTTTTCCAAGAAGGGGTGTTGGAAATGAATGGCTGTCAGAGCGGTTGGTATAAATTGCTGGCTGGACAAACACTTAGGGGCAGTCCCATTCTTTACAACTAGGACCCTTATATGGATGAAATGACATGTATGCCAGGTTTTTCCTTTTCCAGGGCAGGT
>WNWK01033806.1:0-20877 GCA_009830355.1 Cherax destructor | reverse complement strand
CTCATTTACACCAAGGGACCCCCCAAACACATCTAAACTCCTTAAACCAGTTTTATTTGCAGATGACACTACTCTTTTTTCCCCGCCAAACCCAACTACAGATTTTAACAGACACTGTAAATAACGAACTACTAAAAATATCTACTTGGATGACTACCAAAAAACTAACCTCAATATAGACAAAACATACTTCATGCTTTTTTGGAAAACAGAGTTTCAAATTTACGCATCGGCGATTTCGCCCACTTTGAGCCCTATTTTCGGCAAATTCCAATGTTTCAGTCTACTAAAATTATAGCTATTTCGCTAGAACTCCATTTCTTCTATCGATTGAGTACAAGAAACTTCCTATTTACCAATTTCAACTACCCAAAATAGTGATCAGAAAATAGCAATTTGGCCAATTCCACACAAATTTCAAACGATGCCAATTTCAAAATAGGGTCCAGAATAAACAAGGCAGACATTCCTGGCACTAAAATAACATCTCTGTTCATTAGTCACATCTCCAGGCCCCTCTTACATTACTTTTGCTTTTCATTTTTAATTTTTATTCTCACAAAAAATAGAAGATTTACTGTTATGTATACAACTGCATCATTGTAAAAATGGTATAAATAATATCAGAGCACTTGTGCAAGAATATTACACTCACCAGTTGATGTGTATTGGACGCATGGTGTGATTTGTTTACTCTTGAACATCGTCAAAAATCGAACATTTTCGCTACTTTGAGCTCAATTTCAAGGTACTTGTCATTGTCAAACCAATCAAAATCATCTTTATTTCTGTAATATATCTTCCATTCTATCAAATGAGACCAAGAAAACGAGAATACATCAATAAATACCATACGAAAATAGACTGCAAAGTCGCTGTTTTAAACGAAAAAATGGTCAGTTTTTTTTTCTCTCATTATGTAGTGTGTGGTGCAGGATTTTTTTTCTATACTGCGCGCACTGACCACATAGACCCATTCTTTCGTATGTAGGGCTACCAGCCGTTTCCCACTTAATTTGAGGCCGCTAGAATTTATGTGTACTAGTACGGCACCAACCCCTGCTCGTAAAACGTACTAGTATGGCACCGACCCCGAAAGGGTTAAATATGCAAAACATCCACACTTATTATTGTGCCTACTACATACACAGAACATTACACTAAAGGGCCCCTGCCTGCAAATCAATTTAAGGCCTTAGAAATCACCTCATCACCCAAAATTAAGCAGACACTGTACTTAACACCTCCCAATTACATATTCAAAAAAATCCTAAATAATTTATGGCTGCTCAACTATTTGATCATTTACTTCAAACTTAAAATTGTTTCAATTTCATTATTGTAAATTGTGCTTGATGATTGCTCAACTATTTAATCATTACTTCAAACTTAAAATTGTTTCAACTTCATTGTTTTAAATTGTGCTCAATTGTAATACTGTATTATTATATACTGTATCAAAACTGTAATTCTTCTCTAAACTTATTAAAGCCACATAGCTCGAACTAATAGAATATTCAATTTACGCTTGTATTCATTGTAACTCGCCTATTGACAATATGTACAAATTACAGCAATGTATTGCCCTATTAATCTTAAATTAGTCTTAAGTTTGTCCGAAATTCTCTGCATATAAAGGGGCTTTTGGCATATTCACTCAATTGTTACACTCCTCTACAAACATGTATCATGCTAAAATAAAAATACAGTGGACCCCCGAGTAACGAACACCTCGGAAATCGTACAAATATGTAAGTATAATATTGTAAGTGCTTGTGGAAGTGTATTTTTGGGGGTCTGAAATAGACTAACCTACGTGACATTATTCCTTAAGGGAGTAAATTCGTTCGGTAATGGCACTTGAGCAGGCTTCTGGATTGAAGTTTTTACGTTACTCGGGGGTCCACTGTATTATTATTATAGTTGCCACTTACAGTACTATTGTATAATTTCAAATACGTATCAACATATAAGCATATACGTACCATATTGTTCATATAGTGCACATTATTTATTCCTAAAATACTTCATTAAGTACGTATTCCTATCACATTCCTATAACATTTACATTATAATGACCATGTAAACTGTAATTGCAATGCAACTAATTGTTATCTCACTCAATTAGTTGCATTGCTACAATTAAGTGATATGTTCAACTTATATTCAAACTTTATAACTTAGATACGCAATTATACTTATTTTATAAATTATCAACCATAACTTTTTACAATGTAGTCTAGAATTAAGTAGACCTAAGAATGCCCGCAATGCACAGCATATTAGGGGCTTTTGGCATGTACATCTCATTAACAACTATATTTCTTGTCTACCATGTATCATTGTACCATGTTGCAATAAAGTATTATTATTATAATTATTATTATTATTACAAGATACCTCATTAGTTTCCTGTTTATTTTCTTTATAAAATTTTTCTCCTTTAGATCTACGAAGTGCTGATCGTATTCCTGGCTTAGTTCGGAACAAATTGGGCGAAATGAACTATACCTTCAAAGCACTTGACCTGCCATATGCCAGCGTAAATGGCATTGCTAAAGTTAGAGATACATTAGTGTCGTGGTCAGATGCCCGTGGTGGGGGAGTAGCACACCGACTGGAGCCTGCCCCCAAAGAAATTAGCAATGTCACCAGTGATTCATGAGTAATTCATTAAACTTTTTGTTTTTGTTAATAGTTTTTCTTTAGATTATTTACAATGTTTTACATATACATGTACTAGTATTCTTTTAAGTGATTTTAAGTTTTAGATGTGCGGTAAACCTCCATATTTTGCTTGTCCAGGCATCATATTACCAATATACATCACAATTGACATTTTGCATCGTATTTCCTTCTTTTGATGTAAATGATCATTTTTTGCACCATCTGTATATTTTTAACTGTCCAATTTTGATTGCTGAATTATAAAAAATATTTGTTGCTCAATCATTTTTTTTTACCAAATGCCCTCAAACTTCATGTATGCCTATTTTATTAAGGTTGAATTAAAGTATTTTTTCTTTGTTAGCTTTTAACCAAATGCATTCATACTTGTGTATGGTCATTCTCTGCATGTATAGAAAGCTCACATTTATTTGATAGATTCATCACGAACCACAGATTTAATAGATGAAGACCATGAGTGTACAACATCTGTAGAGAGACCGAGCTGGCTGGCCATACACTGTCCCACACCCTTGTGTTTATCATTCCATTTTCTATCTTTGCATCACACTGTTTTGTCCCTGGATTTTTAACCATGGTACAAAACAAAACACTAGTGATGATGGAGGTGTGAAGAAGAGGAATAAGTTTGAAAATTTTGGTTAAAAAGTAAGAGAAAATTGTATAAAATTATAATGGTTCCTGGCATGGCATTAGCTATGCGAATTTTCTCTGGAAGGAATGCCCTGCCCATTTTCAGTGGAAGAAACTCACAGAAGAATGGTAAATATAATGTATGTGAACTGTGTATGGGATGGATCCACAACAAATGCACCTTAACTCCATTACCTTTTAGTAGTGCTGAAATGAACTCACAATATACAGTGGACCCCCGGTTAATGGCCATAATTCGTTCCAGAATGCTGTTCAAGTGCCATTACCAAACAAATTTTTTCCCATAAGGAATAATGTAAATTAGATTAGTCCTTTTAGACCCCAAAAAATACACTTACAAAAGCACTTACAAAAATACAGTACGTAAACTGGGGGTCCACTGTATATTGATGATTATGATTGCTTTAGAAAAAGAAGGTCTTCACTTTGTTCATGTCAGTGCTGATTGGTTTTACCCAAAATAACAGAAGTTGGAATTCTAGCAAACAAAATTAAGGCTGTGCTAATATCCACTTTTGAAATAGACAAGGGGTGGGGTATGTGTTTATGTAAAAAAATACTTGGCTTACAACCCTAGACCCAGCATGCATGAAGTGCTGCACAAGACCAAACCCCTACTAGAAGGAACTGTTTAACACCCACCCACCCACTTATAATCAGTTCTTACAAAACTTTTCAAGTCTTGTCCAGAATTGAGCACAATTGTGAGACAGTAATAATGGGTGACTTCAATATCTGTTTCAACAACAAAACAATGGGTTGTGGAATAGATATAAGCAAAGTCTAGAATTAGACAATTATAATTAACTATTCCACCAACCTGAATTACACAGTTCTCATTCACCATACTTAATTACATAGTTTGTAACTGCTCTGAAAATATTAGTCAGTCAGGAGTCATTCCCACAGGTCTTGATCATTTTATCACTTATTGCACCAGGAAAATTATTAGGGAATGGATAAGCCTGCACAGGACAATAAGAGTGAGATTAGCTGGAAGTTACAGTAAAGAAAGACAAATAAGTAAGCTGTAAAACTGTGATTGAACAGCAGTAACAAATTGTACAGAGGTAATTGATGACCAGTAGAAATTTAGAGCCATATTCATTGCCATCCTTGATATTGCATCAGTTAAAGAGGTTAGGATTAAACAAAGAACTGAACCTTGGATAACTAACTGTTGAGATATGAAATAACATCAAATTCATGGATCACTTGCTGAAAAGATTTAGGGCAAATAGGCATGAAGTTGGAATGCTAAATAAATTTCACAGACAGGGTGAGAACCAAAGTCCAGTGACTTATAAATGGAGCAAAGACAAGGCACTACAGTATTGCTCAAAAATTGAAGAATACAAGAACAATCGTAGAAAGCTATGGCAGCAACTAAAAGCACTGAGGTATAACTGTAAACCTGTAGAACGATCTCACATGGTACTGAATATTGATAACGAAGTATGTCACAAAATGACTAAAGTGGCAAATTGTTTCTAAACAGCTGTTGCATCGACATTAGTCATTAAACTGCCAGTTGCATTAAATACCTTCAACACACTCAAATAATTTTAAAACACCACAGTATTAAAATTTTTTTTTACCTAAAGATAGATTTACATGCACAAAAGAATGAACATTCAACATGATACTTACCTTTATTGAAGACTGTTGTTGCTGGATAGAAGACAGGGAAAAGGGGAGAGGGAAGAGAGGCAATTGTTTGGAAGAGGAATCCCCTTTCATAAGGACTTTAGGTACCAAGTCCTTATCCGGGGTCACTTCCCTGCATGCCTGCAACACTCCCTCCCTGCCTGCTACACTCCCTCCCTGCCTGCTACACTCCCTGCCTGCTACACTCCCTCCCTGCTACACTCCCTGCTATCCTGCTACACTCCCTGCTTGCCTGCTACACTCCCTGCCTGCTACACTCCCTCCCTGCCTGCTACACTCCCTCCCTGCCTGCTACACTCCCTCCCTGCCTACTACACTCCCTCCCTGTCTGCTACACTCCTTCCCTGCCTGCTACACTCCCTGCTTTCCCACTACACTCCCTGCATGTCTGCTACACTCCCTGCTTTCCTGCTACACTCCCTGCTTTCCTGCTACACTCCCTGCTTTCCTGCTACACTCCCTGCTTTCCTGCTACACTCCCTGCATGCATGCTACACTCCCTGCTTTCCTGCTACACTCTCTCCCTGCTTGCTGCACTCCCTGCCTCCTACACTCCCTGCTTTTCTGCTACACTCCCTGCTTTCCTGCTACACTCCCTGCATACCTGCTACACTCCCTGCATGCCTGCTACACTCCCTACTTTCTTGCTACACTCCCTGCATGCCTACTACACACTTTCTTAAATTGCATCGTGTTTCTCACTTTCTTTACCAAAGGACTGGCACTATGAGCTTTCTTTGAGCCCATGGTGGCTTATTTAGCAGTGCACTGGGCACTGGACAGGTTACGTACCATCACCGAAAACGGAGCCAATCACTGAAAACGGAGCCAATCACCAAAAACGGAGCCAATATTTCCACGAAAAAAGTACCCGAAAACTGAAATCACCAATAACGGAGATATACGAAAACGGAGGGTTGACTGTATATGATAATATACAATGCAGCACCTCATCGAATAAGTTACTCTGCCCGATATGCTCTGCATAACCAGGGGCTTTCCATTACATGCTGTCTATTCTTGTATTCATTGTAATTTAAAAAAAAAAAAAATTAATTTCAACAAGTGGAAATTCTCTTCAATAAAAGGTTAAGAACAGGTGCTAACGTTAGAATTTTTTATTTGGCGAGTAAGTTCTGTGCTAATTGCCCATGGTAGTACGGTGCAATTTATTGGTCTGTATCATGTTCATTTTATAGTCTTTATTATGAATGCTATTTTCCCCTTCTGTAGCATATTTTCTTGGTATCTTTTGTCTGGTTGTACATGTTTGCTGAGGTTGTCCTTTTTCTTATTTATATACAGTAGGGCCCACTTATTCGGCAGGTTAGGTTCCAGGCTACTGCCGGAAAACGAACACTGAAGGAAAGCAGAACGCCATTTTTTCCATTTATAAATGCATATAAATGCCAGACAACAAGTTTACACTAACTTATATTAAGTTAGTAATAGAACTAGGCATTAAAAACACAATAAAAAGTAAAATACATACACAGTACATTCATTAATTGTAGGAAGTCAGGTGTAGGTAGCCCTGGCTCCCCATCTTAAACTTAATATACGATATTTAAAGCAGCCCAGAGAGATAAAATACAGTGGACCCCCGAGTATCGTAAGGCTCATATTTCGTAAAAATCGTGTTTCATAAGTTTTTTTCGATTTCGTGTATCATAAAATCCCTCGTGTTTCGTAATGTATTAGACCTGTCCGCCTGCTCCGCACCTGCGCAGGACGCCCGCCAGTGAAGCGTTGTTTACCATTGAGAGAACATTACCCAGCACGCTCTTTCAAACATTCACAATACATTTGGTGTCTTTTTTGGTGGTTTAGTGATTGTCACTGTGAAATAAGTCACCATGGGTTCAAAGAAGCTTCCTAGTAGCACCCCTGTGGTAAAGAAAGTGAGGAACACCATCGAACTGAAGAAAGAGATTATAGAAAAATATGAGAGTGGCGTACGTCTGAGTGAGCTTGCCAGTATGTACAAGAAAACCCCATCTACTATCAGCTCTATCCTGGCAAAGAGAAATGAGATCAAGGAAGCTAATGTTGCAAAAGGGGTTGATATGTTAACGAAAAATAGATCGAAAACAGTGGTTGAGGTTGAGAAGTTATTGGGGGTGTGGATCATTGAAAAACAGATAGCGGGTGATAGTATTTCCACGGCGATAATTTGTGAAAAGGAAAGGAAGTTGCACGCAGATCTTGTCAAGACAATGCCTGGAACCAGTGGTGAGGCGAGTGATTTTAAAGCCAGCAAAGGCTGGTTTGAGAGGTTTAAGAAATGTAGTGGCATACACAGTGTTGTGAGGCATGGTAAGGCAGCCAGCTCAGACAAACGTGCATCTGAAAAGTTTATGAGTGAATTCCAGGGGTTCGTAGAGGCTGAACAATTCCTTCCCCAACAAGTGTTTAATTGTGATGAAACAGGCCTCTTTTGGAAGAAAATGCCAAACAGGACCTTCATTACTCGGGAAGAAAAGGCACAGCCAGGACAAAAGCCTATGAAAGACAGGCTAACTCTTATGATGTGTGCCAATGCCAGTGCTGATTTTAAAGTGAAGCCTTTACTGGTGTATCACTCAGAAAACTCCCAGACCCTTCAAGAAACACAGTGTTGACAAGAATAAATTGCGTGTGCATTGGAAGGCTAACACCAAGGCATGGGTCACTACGGAGATTTTCAAGGAATGGGTGACTGGAATGTTTGGCCCTAGTGTGAAGAAATACCTCCTGGAAAAGAAATTGGGGCTCAAGTGCCTCCTGTTACTGGACAATGCTCCTGCTCATCCTCACAACTTGCAAGAGTTGTTGCCTGACAACTTAAATTTCATCAGAGTGAAGTTCTTGCCTCCTAACACCACTCCTCTCATCCAGCCCATGGACCAGCAGGTCATTGCAAACTTCAAGAAACTGTACACCAAAGCAGTGTTTCAGAAGTGCTTTAATGTGACCTCAGACACTGAATTGACCCTAAGAGAGTTCTGGAAAGATCACTTCAATATTGTGCATTGCATAGGCCTTATAGGTAAGGCTTGGGAGGGAGTGACTTCCAGGACTTTGAACTCTGCTTGGAGACCACTGTGGCCGGATTGTGTTGAAAAGAGGGATTTTGAAGGATTTGAGGCTGACCCTGACAACCCTGTGCCTGTTGTGGAAGATATTGTGGCATTGGGGAACAGCCTGGGGTTGGAGGTGAGTGGTGAGGATGTGGAAGAGTTGGTGGAGGAGCACAGGGTAGAGCTAACAACTGAAGAGCTGCAAGAGCTTCATCTGGAACAGCAACAGACCACAGCTGAGGTTATTGCTTCAAAGGAGGAGGGAGAGAGAGAGAGAGAGAAGGAGGTGCCTTCTTCAGTGCTTAAGGAGATGTGTACATAGTGGAATGAGTTGCAGACATTTGTTGAAAGACACCACCCTAGCAAGCTGAAATGAGCCTTCTGTGCAACCACTTCAGGGACAGAGCCATGTTGTACTTCAGGAAAGTGTTGAAGAGTCGCCAGAAACAGAGGACTGTGGACAGTTACTTCACCAGGCAGGGGTCTAGTGACTCTCAAGCTGGTCCTAGTGGCATTAAAAGACCAAGAAGGGAAGTAACCCCAGAGAGGGACTTGTTACCTGAAGTCCTTTTGGAGGGGGATTCCCCTTCCAACCACTAACTCCCTGCCCCTGTCATCATCCCTACCTTCCAGATGCCTACAACTCTTCAATAAAGGTAAGTAAATGTATATACAGTGGTACCTCGACTTACGATATTTTTTCATTCCAGAATGCTGTTCAAGTGCCATTACCAAACGAATTTATCTCCTTAAGAAATGTTGTTAAATAGACTAGTCCTTTTAGACCCCCAAAATTACACTTACAAAAGCATTTAAAAAAATAAACTTACATAAAAGGGTGGGTTTGGGGACCATCGTAAGTCGAGGTACCACTGTATATATATATATATATATATATATATACAGTGGTACCTCGACTTACGATATTAATCCGTCAGAGAGAGCATATCTTAAGACGAAACAATCATTAAACGAATCAATTTTCCCCATAAGAAATAATGGAAATAAATTTAATCCGTCCAAGACTTCCAAAAGTAGTTAAATAAAATATTTTTTAGAACTTTTGGACATTAAATAATAAATAATTTAATAAAGAATACCTAAATACACATGCAAATATTGTACAATAACATGTCACTTACATTTATTGAAGAGTTGTTGATGTGTGGAGGACGGGAGGAGGGGAGAAGGTGGAGTAGTATGCTAGTGTTTGGAAGGGGAATCCCCTTCCATTAACACTGCAGGTACCAAGTCCTTTTCTGGGGTTACTTCCCTTTTCTTTGAATGCCACTAGGACCAGCTTGAGAGTCACTGGACCTCTTTCTAACAACAAATTTGTCCAGGGAGCTCTGTGTCTGGCGATTCTTTAACACATCCCTGAAATGACACACCACTGTGTCATTGTACAGGTTGCCAGCACGGCCTGCAACAGCATGGTTAGGGTGATATTCATCCATAAATGCTTGCACATCACTCCATTTGGCACAGATCTCCCTAATCCTTGAAGAAGGCACATTCTTCCATTTTTGTTCCACCTCCTCCTCCTCCTCTGAACCATTGTCCTGACCTCTGCTCTCTTGTTCCAGTTGCTGTTGAAGCTCTTGCAGATCTTCAGTGGTTAGCTCTTCCTTGTGCTCCTCCACCAACTGTTCCACATCCTCACCACTCACCTCTAACCCCAAAGACTTGCCCAATTCCACAATTTCTTCCAAAACAGGCTCAGGCTCAGGGTTCTGAGGCTCAGCCCCAAAACCTTCAAAATCCCTCTCTAGGACACAGTCTGGCCACAATTTTCTCCAGGCAGAGTTCAAAGTCCTGGTAGTCACTCCCTCCCAAGCCTTACCTATAAGGTGTACACAATGTATTTAGTTTTTTATTATTTAGTATGTCAATATTTTTGAGTGGAACGGATTAATTGTATTTACATTATTTCTTATGGGAAAAAAGGTTTCGAATTTCGTAAATTTTGTGTTAATAGCTCCTGGAACGGATTAATTACGATAGTCGAGGGACCACTGTACACATTCAGTACACTCATTATTTACTTCAAAATATGTGTAGTCCTAATGTAGGATGAGAGGTGAGTAGTATTTATTTGTAGGAAGTCAGGTGTAGGTAGCCGGTAAATTTAGCCCGCCTGGGCTACACCTACCTACATTAGCTATACGATATTTAATGGGGCCCAGAGCCATATATTACCATCGACATACCTTGTTCACTGAGTTTAATAGTTTCTAACAACTACCTTTCGATGCCATCATAAACGAAGGGAGAAGTAATGAATAATTCATGCCGTGAATTGTAAACAAAAGCAGTATGTGTTAAGGGGAGTGACTGGGTCAAATGCAGATTCATACATGTTTTCTCTGGTGCTGGACCAGAGAAAACATAATGTTGTCCCTCCGCCTAGCTACCACACCTTCATAGCATATAAACATAGCATGTTTATATGCTATGTAACATGTTTCTTATATAATTTTGAAGAAAATATCATAGATGGATTAATGAAAATGTCTATATTAACATAAAATAAGACATTTAATATGCTCAAGAGTGATTATTATTACGTACTATTAGTATTACTATGGCATTAAGACTAGAGGGACACTCTTAGTGATTTTAATGTGTACCTGCACACCAGCACAGTGTGTAAGTATATTTAGGTACAGGTACACATAAGTATAATTATCAGAGTACATATTAAATATGCAATAACTTTAAAACACTTGAAATTTTGGAAAGTTTCCAGACATAATGGAGATGTGCTCACAGAGAATGTGAACAAACAAGGTGGGGTGCGCCATTTTAGAAAGACGGGGAGGTGTATAGCAAGTTTTGGTCATATGTAATTTGAAGTCGCTGTATTAGCGGGACGCCGTAAAGCGGGGCCCTATTGTATGACCTTGTTTCTCTGTATTGCACAAGGAACAATAACTATGTAATGACCATTCAAGAATTCTTTGATAATTTTTTTTTAGGTTTTCATGTTTGATTATTTAGGTTTTCAACACTTAACGGCATCCGATATATGTACTTGGAGTAGATTGTATACAAGGCCATTTCTCCAAGAAAGGAAAACATGCAGACAAAAATCATCAAAGATAACTTTAACCCTTTGACTGTCGCAACCCCAAATCCTGGTGTCGCAAAATTTTCGAAAAAAAAAAATTATTTTTTCTTATGAAATGATAGAGAATCTTTCCCTGATGGTAATGACACCAAAAGTACGAAATTTGATGGAAAACTTATGGAATTACGCTCTTGCAAAGTTAGTGATCTCTGCGATATATACGCATCAGCAATTTTGCCAACTTTGAGCCCTATTTTCGGCCAATTCCATTGTTCCAGTCGACCAAACTCATAGCTATTTCTTTAGAACTCCATTTGCTCTATCGATTGAGTAAAAGAAACTGCCAAAAGACCGATTGCAACTGCCCAATAAAGTGGTCAGAAAATGGAAATTTGGCCAATTTCATGCAAAATAAAAAAAATGTCAATTTCAAAATAGGGTCCAGAATAAACAATGCAGACATTCCTGGCACTAAAATAAGATTTTCTCTGTTCATTAGTCACATCTTTAGGCCCCTCTTATATTACTCTTGCTTTCTATTTTGATTTTTTATTCACACAAAAATAAAAGATTTACTGTTATGCAGACTACTGCATTATTGTAAAAATGGTATAAATAATATCAGTGCACTTGTGAAAGAATATTAGACTCACCAGTTGACGTGTATTGGATGCGTGGCGTGATGTGATTTGTTTACTCTTGAACATTGGCAAAAATCGAACATTTCCGCTACTTTGAGCTCAATTCCAAGGTCGTTTTCATCATGAAACTAATCAAAATCATATCTATTTCTGTAATATATTTTCCATTCTATCATATGAGACCACGAAAAAGAGAATGCAACCATAAATACTATATGAAAATACACCTCAAAGTCGGCGTTTTAATCCAAAAACACGGTCAGTTTTTTTTTTCTCATTATGCACTGCATGCTGCAGGATTTTTTTTATACAGCGCACACTGACCACACAGATCCATTCTCTCACATGTGGGCCTACCAGCTTTCTCCCACTTGATTTCAAGCCGCTAGAATTTTTGAGTATATATACGTCAAAAACAGTGGCTCGTAAGATGTATATGTACGACCGAAACAGTCAAAGGGTTAAACACCTGAAAATTTACCCTTACACTGCCTCTGATATATGTGTATGTTGTATGTCAGGGGACCAGGTTATGTCTGAGATAATCTATATGCTGATATTTTTGTATCTTCAGATTTGTGGTAAGCTGCCATTCTTTGTCTTATTTCAACTGTTTGGGTCATTTACCACAACAATGCATGTGCCACTCTTTGAGGGCATGAAAGGGCATATTTTGTCCTACCTGCCTCATGAATGCTTTACTAATGGCACGGCCATTACAGAGTGGAGGAGAATAGGTTTTCAAGTACAGGAGGACCCTGTTTTACAGCGCTTCGCTTTAGTGTTTTGCTAATGCAGTCGTTTTCAGTTAAACCCATTCTTTATTTATTCAGTATTCCTACAATATTTTCACCACTAACAATAAGCTAATTTACACTGCTCTTGAGAAAAAAGAAATTCCACTGGGAATCTTCATTGATTTACGTAAAGCTTTTGATACAGTTGACCATGATCTGTTACATCTAAAATTATCACACTATGGTATAAGAGGGCACTCCCTCAACTACCTAATATCATACCTTAGCAACAGAAACCAATATGTGTACACAAATGGAGCTAGCTCTACAAACTATTACAGTAGGTGTCCCACAGGGAAGTGTTCTTGGCCCACTTCTCTTTCTCATTTACATTAACGACCTACCAAATGCATCTCAACTACTCAAACCCATATTATTTGCAGATGACACTACATACATTATCTCTCACCCAAGCCTAGACATACTAGCCAACACTGTAAATACTGAATTGCAGAAAATATCTACCTGGATGATGACTAACAAACTTACTCTCAATATTGATAAAACCTATTTTATTCAGTTTGGGAACAGAGCTACAAACGCACCACTTAACATAATGATAAACGGGTCCCCTATCACAAAACTCAGAGGGAAAACTCTTAGGAATCCATCTTGACAGTGGCCTCAAATTTCAGACACACATACAACAAATTTCCAAGAAAGTATCAAAGACCATGGGAATACTATCCAAGATACAGTACTATGTTCCACAACCAGCTCTCCTTACCCTATATCACTCACTCATTTACCCCTACCTCACCTATGGAATCTGCGTATGGGGCTCAACATCAATAACTCATCTCAGACCATTAATAACACAACAAAAGGCAGCAGTTAGAATGATAACAAATTCACACTCCAGACAACATACTCCACCAATATTCAAAAACCTAAACTTACTCACCATACAAGACATCCATACTTTTTACTGTGCCTATTCCATACATAGAACACTCTATGCAAATATTAACCCACCACTCAAACTTCTTACCAATTTTAACAGGACACATGACCATAACACTAGACACAGATCACTCCTCGATGTTCCCCGTGTCCATCTAACACTATGTAAAAACTCAATGCATATAAAAGGCACAAAAATTTGGAATTCATTACCTGTCATTGCCAAAGAAACCCTGCCTGTACCCCAATTCAAAACAATGCTAAAAAAACACCTCACCCAAACCTAAATGCACAATATCAAACATTCCCAGCAAAGTAGAATAATCACTTAAATGTAAAAACCTGATTAATCACTTAAATGTAAAAACCTGTTATGAATAATACATACTAAGCTAACTGTTTCTATAACATTTACATTATAATGACCACGTAAACTGTAACTGCAATGCAACTAATTGTTTTAAATTGTTACCTCACTCACTTAGTTGCATTGCTACAATTAATAAATTATTATGTTCAACTTATATTCAAATTTTACAACTTAGATACACAATTATACTTATTTTATAAATTATCAACCATAATTTTTTACCATGTAGTCTACTATTAATTAATCTTAAGAATGCCCGCAATGCACAGCATATTAAGGGCTTTTGGCATGTACATCTCATTTATACTTATGTATCATTGTATCATGTCTACCTATGTATCATTGTACCATGTCTAAATAAACTATTATTATTATTATTATTATTATTATTATAAGGATGAAAATATTTTAAGGTAAGTAATGTATGTACTCCTAGGTAGTAGGTTGGTAGACAGCAGTTACCCAGGGAGGTACTACCGTCCTGCCAAGTGAGTGTAAAACGAAAGCCTGTAATTGTTTTACATGATGGTAGGATTGCTAGTGTCTTTTTTTCTGTCTCATAAACATGCAAGATTTCAGGTACATCTTGCTACTTCTACTTACACATAGGTCACACTAAACTATAGACCGGTGTCACTTATGTGTATAGTGTGCAAAGTCTTGGAAAAAATCATCAGGAAAAGAATGGTGGAGCATCTGGAGCGGAACAGGATAATCAACGCCAGACAGCACAGATTCAGGGAAGGCAAATCCTGTGTAACAAACCTCCTGGAGTTCTATGATAAAGTAATAGAGGTAAGGCAAGAGAGAGAAGGGTGGGTTGACTGCATTTTCCTGGACTGCAGGAAGGCCTTCGACATAGTTCCTCATATGAGATTAGTAAAGAAGTTGGAAGACCAAGCGTGTATAACAGGAAGGGCACTGGAATGGATCAGGGAATATCTCACAGGGAGGCAACAACGGGTCATGGTGCGCGATGAGGTATCACAATGGGCGCCTGTGACGAGCGGTGTACCGCAGGGGCCAGTCCTAGGACCAGTGCTATTCTTGGTACAGTGGACCCTCACTATTCGAACACTCCAAAACTTACCCTCATTCCAGAATGCTGTTCAAGTGCTGTTACCTAACGAATTTATTCCCATAAGGAATTATGTAAATTAGACGAGTCCATTTCAGACCCCCGAAAATACACTTATAAAAGCACTTAAAATAATAAACTTACATAAAAGGGTGAGTTTTGGAGTGTTCGAATAGCGAGGGTCCACTGTATATGTGAATGACATGACGGACGGGATAGACCCAGAAGCGTCTCTGTTCGCAGATGATGTGAAATTAATGAGGAGAATCGCATCGGATGAAGACCAAGCAGGACTTCAAAGAGACCTGGACAAGCTTGACATCTGGTCTAGCAACTGGCTTCTCGAATTTAACCCCACCAAATGCAAAGTCATGAAGATCGGAGAAGGGCAAAGAAGACCGCTGACAGAGTACAGGCTAGGTGGACAAAGGCTACAAATCTCACCAAAGGAGAAAGACCTTGGGGTGAGTATAACGCCAAGCACGTCTCCGGAAACACACATCAACCAGATAACCGCGGCAGCATATGGGCGACTGGCAAACCTAAGATTAGCGTTCCGTTACCTTAACAAGGAATCGTTCAAGACACTGTACACCGTGTACGTCAGGCCCATACTAGAGTATGCAGCACCAGTCTGGAACCCACACCTGGTTAAGCATGTCAAGAAATTAGAGAAAGTGCAAAGGTTTGCGACAAGGCTAGTTCCACAACTCAGGGGACTGCCCTATGAAGAAAGGTTGAGGGAAATAGGACTAACAACACTGGAGGACAGAAGGGTTAGAGGAGACATGATAACGACATACAAAATACTGCGGGGAATTGACAAGGTAGATAGTGACAGGATGTTCCAGAGAGGGAACACAGACACAAGGGGACACAACTGGAAGATGAAGACTCAGATGAGTCAAAGGGATGTTAGGAAGCACTTCTTCAGCCATAGAGTAGTTAGGAAGTGGAATAGTCTAGAGAACGATATAGTGGAGGCGGGAACCATACATAGTTTTAAGACAAGGTATGATAAAGCTCATGGAGCAGGGAGAGCAGAGACCCAGTAGCGGACAGCGAAGAGGCGGGGCCAGGAACTGAGTCTCGACCCCTGCAACCACAATTAGGTGAATTAGGTGAGTACATGCATATATGTACAAGCATATACAGTGGACCCCCGAGTATCGGCCGACTCGTGTTTCAGTCGCTTTTTTCGGCCCAATTTTGGCCCGACTATCGGCCATTTTCCTGAGTATCAGCCCGCGTACCAGACCTGTCCGCTTGCCTGCGCTTGCGCGCCTCCCCGCGCAGGCGTCTTGAGCCAGTATAACTTTGTTTACCATTGACTGAACATTGCCCAGCGTGCTCATTCAAACATTTCACAATAATTTTATTGTATTTATTGATTGTTTATGGATCGTCACTGTGAAATAAGTCACCCTGGGTCCAAAGAAGTTTCCTAGTGGCACCCCTGTGGTAAAGAAAGTGAGGAACACCATCAAACTGAAGAAAGAGATAGTAGAAAAATATGAGAGTGGCATATGTGTGAGGGATCTTGCCAGGATGTACAACAAAAACAAATCTACTATCACCTCTATCCTGGCAAAGAGAAAAGAAATCAAGGAAGCTAATGTTGCGAAAGGTGTTGTTAACGAAAAATAGATTACAAACAGTGGATGAGGTTGAGAAGTTGTTGGTGGTGTGGATCAACGAAAAACAGATAGCAGGTAATAGTGTTTCCTTGGCGATAATTTGTGAAAAGGCAAGGCAGTTGCATGCAGATCTTGTCAAGAAAATGCCTGGAACCAGTGCTGATGCGAGTGATTTTAAGGCCAGTAAAGGCTGGTTTGACAGATTTAGGAAACATAGTGGCATACACAGTATTGTAAGGCATGGTGAGGCAGCCAGTTGTGAGTGAATTTAAGGGGTTTATAGAGACTGAAAAATTCAAACCCCAACAAGTGTTTAATTGTGATAAAACAGGCCTCTTTTTGGAAGAAAATGCCAAAGAGGACCTACATTACTCAGGAGGAAAAGGCACTGTCAGGACACAAGCCTATGAAAGACAGGCTAACTCTCATATTGTGTAGTAATGCTAGTGGGGATTTTAAAGTGAAGCCTTTACTGGTGTATCACTCTGAAAATCCCAGAGTATTCAAGAAACACAATGTCATCAAAAATAAATTGTGTGTGTTTTGGAAGGCTAACACTAAGGCATGGGTCACAAGGCAAATTTTCATAGAGTGGGTCCATCAGGTGTTTGGCCCCAGTGTGAAAAAATACATCTAGGAAAAGGAATTGGGACTCAAGTGCCTCCTGGTACTGGACAATGCTTCTGCTCATCCTCACAACTTGGGAGACTTTTTGTCTGATGAGTTCAGTTTCATCACAGTGAAGTTCTTGCCTCCTAATACCACTCCTCTCATCCAGCCCATGGACCAGCAGGTCATTTCTAACTTCAAAAAACTGTATACAAAAGCAGTGTTTCAAAAGTGCTTTGAAATGACCTCAGACACTGAGTTCACCCTAAGAGAGTTCTGGAGGAATCACTTCAGTATCCTCCATTGCATAAGCCTTATAGGTAAGGCTTGGGAGGAAGTGACTTCCAGGACTTTGAACTCTGCTTGGAGACAATTGTGGCCGGGGTGTGTCCAACAGAGGAATTTTGAAGGGTTTGAGGCTGACCCTGACGACCCTGTGCCTTTTGTGGAAGGTATTGTGGCATTGGGCAAGTTCTTGGGGTTGGAGGTGAGTGGCGAGGATGTGGAAGAGTTGGTGGAGGACCACATGGTAGAGCTAACCACTGAAGAGCTGCAAGAGCTTCATCTGCAACAGCATCAGACCACAGTAGAGGAAACTGATTCACAGGAGGAGGAAGATGGATTGAATGAGGTGCCTAAATCAGAGATTAAGGAAATTTGTTCAGTGTGGAATAAGGTGCAGGAATTTGTTGAAAAATACCACCCTGAGCAAGCTGAAATAAGCCATCTCTGCAACCAGTTCAGTGACAGAGCCATATTGCACTTCAGGGACATGTAAAGAGGCGCCAGAAACAGATGACTGGACAGTTTATTTTGTGAGACAGGGGTTCAGTGACTCTCAAGCTGGTCCTAGTGGCATTAAAAGACCAAGAAGGAAAGTAACCCCAGATAGGGCTTTGATACCTGAAGTCCTAATGGAGGGGGATTACCCTTCCAAACATTAAGCCCTCCCTATCTTCCAGGTGCCAGCAAGTCTCTTCAATAAAATTAAGTAAATGTTATTTTAAATGTAAATTTATAAATTTAATGTGTTTTTATTATGTGTTGTTATTATGTGTTTTGTGTATGTAAAACTGTAGTTATTCTTTAAAAAATTATTTTTTTGTGAATATTTTTGGGTGTCTGGAATGGATTAATTGTATTTACATTATTTCTTATGGGAAATAATGGTTCGACTTTCGGCCAGTTCGAGTTAAGGCCTAGCTCCTGGAACAGATTACAGCCGATACTCGGGGGTCCACTGTACATAAACACCCCTCTGGGTTTTCTTCTATTTTCTTACTAGTTCTTGTTCTTGTTTATTTCCTCTTATCTCCATGGGGAAGTGGAATACAATTCTTCCTCTGTAAGCCATGCGTGTCGTAAGAGGCGACTAAAATGCCGGGAGCAAAGGGCTAGTAACTTCTTCTCCTGTATACATTACTAAAGTTAAAAAGAGAAACTTTTTTCTTTTGGGTCACCCTGCCTCGGTGGGATACGGCCTGCTTGTTGAAAGAAGAAAGATGTATGTACTGTATATGCATTTTTTAGGCCTAGCTCTGTTGCTCAATATATGATGGTATAAACAAGTTATCAGACTTTTATATGCATTTGAAAGTGAAAAAAGGCTGTGTTACACTTTAGAGTGTTTTTTATTTTAAATCAGTATTCCGAAGCCTAACCTGCTTTATAAGCAGGGCCTCCCTCTAGTGCATTTCTTAGAGTTGGAGCAAGACGGAATGTCTGTAATAACATCAGGATCATCAAATATGGGTTGAAGTTGTTTGGATGCTAGCATCAAGCCAATCTGTCCTGAGATGTGTGATAATTTGAAAATCAACTTGCCATCGAGGAAGAAGCTGGGTACATGGTTAAGGAAGAGTGAAGGTCAGAAGTATTGAAAAGGGTCAGCTGAAACACCGGCACTTGAGTTAGGCAATGAGGTATTGCATATAAGTGATACCAGGTTTGAGGGAAGGTTCATGGGTGGGTTGGGGTCAGGCAAGGGACCCAGGAGGAAGCAAATCATGAAGTGGATTATCCACATATTAAGTTTTTTTTTTTTTTTTTGGGGGGGGGGGAAAGTGGGAGGAAAGAGGGGCAGCTTTGAGGAGAAACAGATAGTGTATTCCCCTCTGCATCCAAGAGTACCCTAGTTGGAACAAGCAGTGCTGATGCTGCATATTTACTGCCCCCTACCGTACCTTTCATGCCAGTAAGTCAGCAATCCAGTGTGGCAATGACTCATCCACTGAGCCACCTCAGCTGATAAAAGAGAAGGTATGACTCTTGACTGGAAACCCAGTCAAGAATCATACCCACTTTGGCCACCACCTCTCAGAACTGACAGGCACCCTTCAATGATACTCCTATCACCCAAGGCATCCCACTGGGACTCCGAAGGGAAGCCCAGCACATCCCACAGCAAACACCACTACCAAGGGCCTCAACAGAATGGGCCAGACAGTGATCCCTTTTTCCTCAACCGAGCTGTAATTCACAAGGAAAATATCCGCAAAAGCTGAATGAAGGGAAGGGGAGAGGGGGGGGGGTACTTAGATTCCATCCAAGAAAAGAGACTAGAGGCCTAATTTCTGTTATCGAGAACCTCATTACCTCTACACCACAACTCTGTGGTGTAGTGGTCAGTATGGCTGCCTCTGAAGCAGCAGACTCAGGTTCAGCTCCCAGCAGTCTCCACTGTCAGTTGCCCTATAAACCCCAACAACAACTCTTCACCTCAACAAGGGACCTTAAAAGGGTAGAATTTTAGAAGCCATTTATGACAGCGTTTCCTTACTAAAGGTAATCAATGCATAGGTGTCTTTTATATACATATTATTTAGTATCATCATACCAGTTTCACTTTTTCTTTCCAGACACCTTGATGTTCTATCTTACTCCACCCCCCCCTCCCCCTTTTCTTAATAGTATTATTATAATCAAATTAATCTTTTAACTGTCTCCAGTGTACTATTATGCAGGCGATGACTGTCCAGTGTATTAGTACGCACAATTTTTCACGCCTTCAAATAAGCCACCTGTCAATATTTTTGACCTCTGCAAAATTGTTTAGGTCTCCTACAACCTCTTCATGCCTTTGAAAAAAAAAAATCTAAGACCAGATGAGTCCACGCAGTGCATCATGGGGTAAACAAACCATACTACGGGCGGGGATAGAACCTGTGGTCAGAGAGTCATAAAACTCCAAACCAATGCGTTAGCCCCTCTTCAAGGGGGGCTCCTTGCTGTGGTGAAGAGGCTCTTGGTCTGAGGAATTGGACCTTTTGGTCTTCTTCCTCAGACCGAACTAATTCCCCCAATCCCCCTCCCTTTTCCCATTTTCCCCATCCTCCCTTTTTCCCTTTCCTCCTCATCCCTCCCTTATTTCCTTCCCATTTTAACCTGGGAGCTTCCCTCCACAGGCATTCTAGTTCCTAGGTAGGGGGAAGGGTATCGTGGTCCATCCCATTCCGTTGAGGTCCTTGGTGGTGGTGTAGTTTGCCGTGGAATCTGGATCGCCTGGGGATGTCCCGTTCCCTCTCTGGTCTCCCGGGAGTGGCCTTGGGTATCTTTCGGGCGACGGTGTATCTCTGGAGGCCACCTTTCGGATTCCGGGGTGGTGGCTGAAGGTGGTATGCTTTGTGGCGGATATCCGGCCGCCCTCTCTTTTGTCCGCCGAGGTGGCTCGGTGGATGTGAGGTTGCTATCCCGGATTGCTGGT
>WNWK01033805.1:0-20878 GCA_009830355.1 Cherax destructor | reverse complement strand
ACCCTCATTTAGCACGACTTTATGCTGCTTTGGGTATTACGATTAAGAATTCGGCACATTTTTATCTAACCGACGTAAACCTTTATTACGCGATTCACTGAGGGAAAAAATTTTTGACCCGCGGTCGCCCAGTAGGTTAAACCATTGAGTCAGTGGGGTCCTACTAAGGGTGGCTATGATCCAAAAAAGTGTTTAATGCTAGAGACAAGTGTTTTCGGGAAGAAAATGCCAACATGAACTTATATCAGTCAGCATGTATGATAATCTTGTAACTGTATCTGTGTATACCTGAATAAACATTTCAGTTTGCAGGAAGAAAAAATAACCTTTCCCCTCAAGCGGCGGTGCTAATGTTGTGGAACAGCTGGGGGAGACCACCGCCTTCCCAGGCTACCCCCTCCCCCAACAACACCCCACCATCCCAGCATTCGTATTCCATACGCGTCAAGAATAAGAGAAGTGAATTGTGTTTTGATCTTTAAATTCTATATCTTGTATCTGCCAAGCAATCATGTCACCCAGTAGGCATACCAGTGTTGCTCAAAGTGGCAAGAAAATGTTTAAGCATTTATTAAGTCTTAAAATTAACGAAGAAAAAGATATTAGACAAGACATAACCTGTGGCTAATGAAGTGTTACTTTGTACACATAAAAGATGTAAACATAAGTTTGTGTGACTAACTTACTGACTGACTGGACTGACTTACTGAATGACTTGACTGACTTATTGAATGTCTTGACTGACTTATTGAATGTCTTGACTGACTTACTGAATGTCTTGACTGACTTACTGAATGTTTTGGGACTGACTTACTGAATGATTTGGGACTGACTTACTGAATGATTTGATTGACTTACTGAATGACTTGACTGACTGACTTACTGAATGACTTAACTGACTTACTGAATGGACTGACTTACTCAATGACTTGACTGACTTACTGAATGACTTTATTAAAGTTAGACACTCAGTAAACCATCGACTTCAGTACCAGAACCTCTACCATCCACCTCAGCCCAATAGGGCCACAGCAAACTCTCCACTCTTCTTCACAATCATTCACAAACATCAGCACCCACAATTTAAGGTAAATACTATTATTTCTGTAACATTTGTAGTCTTAAGCAGTAAAAACAACATAATACATCATGATAATGAACTACAATTACATATTCTCTTTTATATTTGTAAGATCTGTTGGTCTAAAAAAACTTGTTTGGCTTTGGGGACTCAGAATGAACCCTATTTTTCCCATAAATTCTTTTTTAAATTTTCTAACATGATTTTATCTAACACGACGTTTAGGACCGTAACTACCGTGCTAAATGAGGGGCCATGACAATAATAATCACTTTGGGCACATTAAATGCCTTATTTTATGTTAATATAGACATTTTCATTAATATCTATTATTTTTTCAAAATTATATAAAAAACATTAAAAGCATATAAACATTCAATATGCTAGGGTGTTCCGGGGGGGAAAACATTATACTAATACTAATAATAATCACTCGGGGAATTAAATGTTATTTTTGTTAATATAGACTTTTTCATTAATCCATCTATATTTTCAAAATTATAAAAGAAACACATTACATTATGGTGTTCCCGGGCGGGGGGAAAAAATTCGTAATACTAATAATAATCACTTTGGGCACATTAAATGTTTTTTTTTACGTTAATAGACAATTTCATTAATTCATCTATGATATTTTCTTCAAATTATTTAAAACAAGTTACATAGCATTAAACATGAAAATACACCCACATTGCTGGGAGCTAAGCTGCTGGGGATTGCAATTTAAAAACCTATGATAATTTATCACTGAGAATTGGGGGCCCTAAACTTCCCAAAAGAGAATATCACTTAACGTAAAAACCCGACTAATCAATTCAATGTAATGTATGAATGAACGAATGAAAGAATGAAAACCTGTTATGAATAATAAAACTTGCAATTATTACAACCTACATTATAATGACCACGAAAAAACTGCAAGAATTTAAATTTTTAAAATTTTTTCCACTCAATTAGTTGTTGCTCAATAAATTTACAATTAATTGATATGTTCAACATATTCAAACTTTATAACTTAGATATGTTTTTCTTTTTATAAATTATCAACCATAACTTTTTATTATTTTATTATTATTATTGCTTTAATTTTTTTAAATTTCTTTTTAAATTTAAATTTTTATAATGAAGACAAAAGTACAAAACTATTTTTAAAAAATGCGTCTAAACTATGTTCTAATTTCATAGCTTAAATCCCAAATTTACTTTTTGAAATTTTCCAAAAAATTTTTTTAAAAAATTTTTTAATTTTTTTTTAAAAACTCCCCAAAATCCCCTGCATTGGGGGTTTTTGGCTTTCCCCCATGTAACCCCAAATTAATAAATGAATTTTTTTAATCTGTTAAAAATATTAATTTTTATTTTTATTATTATTAAAAACTATGAAAAAGCCCCCTTTTATTATAAATTTTTCCAAAAAGCTTGGATGACTACTGATCTTTTTAAATTTCAAGATTTTTGCCAACAGTTAATTTAGGGAAGGGAAAAAAAAACTTTTAAATTGTTTTTTTTGGGTTTTGGGCAATCCCTCCCACTCACTCTCCCTTTTCAAAATGGATGGATTGAGGGATTAATAAAAATTTTCATATTAACGAAAATAAGACTTTTTAATGTGCCCAAGAGTGATTATTATTAGTATACGAAAGTTTTCCCCCCCCCGGGCAACCACCCCCTACATAGCATATAAACATAGCATATAAACAGCATGTTTTTTGCTATGTAACGTGTTTCTATATAAGTTTGAAGAAAATTTTTATAGATGGATTAATAAAAATGTCTATTTTGGGGACAAAATTGGACATTTAATGTGCCCAAGAGTGATTATTACATAATAGAGAGATGTACATCACGGAAAATGAAACAAACCGAGTGGCATGCCCCCGTATCTGAAAGCCCGCCCCGTATGCAAGTTTTTGGTCAAAATTTTTTGAACCCCCATATGAACGGAACGCTAAAAAAGAAAAACCCCTTTGGGGGCCCTACTGTATATGGTATTTACAGGTCCCACTATTTTTTGTGAAGTCCACCATTGTATGATATTTCAAAGAAGCATGGATTCAAAAAATTTTTGGAAAATTGTTGACATATGAATCATGTGTCTTTTCACACTTGGGTCCCCTTTTGTAGTGTAAGCACACACAACACATTTTTTTTCGGGAGAATAGTTTTTTTGGGGTAGATGGTATGGGTATCAGGCAGTGACATTAGTGACATTCATATTTTTTACTGTGCCTATTAAAACATAAAACCCCTTTGGGAAATATTAACCCACCACTCAAACTTCCCTTCCCAAATTTTTTTAACAGGACACATGACCATAACACTAGACACAGATCACCCCCGTGTTCCCTTTCCATCAACACTATGAAAAAACTCAATGCATAAAAAAAGGCACAAAAATTTGGGAATTCATTACCTGTCTTTCCCAAAAAGAAACCCTGCCTGTACCCCAATTCAAAACGATGCTAAAAAACCACCTTCTCACCCAAACCTACATGTCAATATCAAACTTTCCCCAACAAAGTAGAATAATCACTTAAATGAAAAAAATCTGATTAATCATTTAAATGAAAAAACCTGTTATGAATAATACATACAAAGCTAACTGTTTCTATAATTTTTTTTACATTATAATGACCTTTTTAAACTGTAACTGCAATTAATTTTTTTTAAATTGTTATCTCACTCAATTAGTTGCATTGCTACAATTAATAAATTATTATGTTAACTTATATTCACTTTTTATAACTTAGATACACAATTATACTTATTTAATAAATTATCAACCAAAATTTTTTACCATGTAGTCTACTTTTAAAATAGTCCTAAGAATCCCCGGGCAATGCACAGCATATTGGGGGTTTTTGGCATATACATATTAATGATAATAATAATAATAATAATAATTTTTATTTCTTCGCAATTTTACATAGAGATTTACATGGGAAGTGCAAGGAGAGCCCCCGGAATGCCAGGGCATAACGGGCAGTTTAATCTAAAAACTTATGGACTATTTTAAAGTAAAGTAAATTTTATTTCATTGCAAAATTACATAGGTATTGGTAGTTACAATGTAAACTGAGTGGGGAGAGCCACTGACATGCCATGGTGAAGTGCAAGGAGACCCACTAAATGCCATGGCATTAGGGCAGCTTAATCTAGAACTTAAAGACTATGTACTTAAAAAGAGAAATTTTTTGGGAGTTTATTCTATTTAAAAAATTTTTTTAAAATTTCAATATGATGATATTCTACTGTTAAAATTATTATATGATGATTTAGATTGCAACAGGTGTTTAGATTCTCAAATGGTAATATGAAAGGGAGATTATTTAAGGGAAAAATAACATTGAGTTTTGACATTATACCTATGTATTATGTCTACCTATGTATTTTTTGTACCATGTCTAAATAAACTATTATTATTATTATTATTATTATTATTAAATATTTTAAGGTAAGTAATAATTTAAATTTGGGGTGTGTATCTTACTTTTTTTTTTTTTTTAATGCCTAGTGCTTTTCCAACTTAATATGTTAGTGTAAGCTTGTTGTCTGGCTTTTTATATGCATTTAGAAGTGGAAAAAATGGAATTCTGTTTTTCGGCGATGTCTGCTTTAAGGCACTAACCGGGAACCTAACCTGCCGTATAAGTGGGGCCCTACTGTACAGTACACTACTGTATAAACATTTAAACATATACTAAAAATGTTATAAATGGTAAGGGTGACATTAAAGCAATATCAAAGATGGGGGGAATAAAACCCACTACCATTATTTTATGCCCCTTTTTTAGCGACGAATTTGTTTAGCGACGTGGTATTGGGAAAACGAAACTCTGTCTTTAAAAGTAAAGAGAGGCTGTATTTAGGTATGCATATTTCCAGAGAGCCCATCAAAAGTCCAGCCGTTGGTCCGGGCTCGGGGACCCACAGAAGCTGTATGTTTTTAAATACCTGTTCATTTCTTACACATTTCATTTTCACATAATTCCAGTGTGATTTTTTTCAGCATTCCCTGGGCAAAATTTTTCAAGTAAACCAGGTAACATAAGCCTATAAAAGCCCACATTTACAAATATTCAAAATTAAGAAAACTGCATGTCTTGTTAAAGGTTTAAGAGAAGACAGCTAATATTAAAATTTAAAAAAATACAAATGACACATCATGTGAGGAGGGGTTTGATTGATACGCTGTTCTACACAACAGGTGCCCCGACTTACCATCCCTCTTAAAGGGGGGCCTGGCTGGTGTGAGGGGATTTTGGTCTGAGGAATTAGACCTTTGGTCTTCCCTCAGACCAACCCCACTCCCCCCAATCCCCCTCCCCTACCCCCCATCTTTCTCATCCTCCCTTTTTTTTTCCTCCTCCTCCCCCCATCCCCCCCTTTTTCCCCTTTCCCCATTTTAACCCTGTGAGCTTTCCCACAGGCTTTCCCGTTCCTAGGTGGGGGAAAGGGGGTTCCATAGTCCATCCCATTCCGTTGAGGTTTTTTGGGGTGGTGTTTTTTGGGGCCATGGAATCGGGGACCGCCGGGGGATGTCCCGATCCCCCCCGGTCTCCCAGGGGGTGGCTTTGGGATCTTTCAGGCGATGGGGGGACCCTGGAGGCCACCTTTCAGTTTCCCGGGGGGTGGGGGCCAAGGAGGTATTTTTGGGGGGGTATCCGGCCCCCCCTCTCTCTTGTCTGCTGAGGTGGCTCGGTGGATGTGAGGTTGCTATCCCGGATTGCGGGGTTTACGGGGCATGAAGGGTGGGGGGCAGGCACTACTTGTGGTGTTGAGGTCCTTTTGGGGCCGGGGGAGGGGGATTTACACCCCTTTTTATTCTTCCTAGGAGCTATTCCTCCATGTTCCCCCCTTTTTTTTTTTTTATTTTTATTTTATTTTCTTTCTTAAAAAAAAAAGAAAGAAGTAACCCAACCATGGCCGGGCCCCAAACCATGAAAAACCTTTCTACCCCGGGCCCCTTCCCCGATACTGCACCCAGTTCTGACCCTATCTCGTTAATGGACAACTCCCTTTGGACACCTCCAGTACCCCTGTACCCCTTGCTGGTGCCACCCTCACCTGCTTCAAAGGGACTGGGGTTCCGACCGGCCCTTTTTACACGTCGGACCTTTTCTCTTCTCCGACCTTGATTCCAGCTTTCCCCCTACGGTGCAGCAATTTTCAGATTGCTCGCCCATCAACACGTCGGACCACCTCCGGTCCCGCATCCAAACTCCAAAACTTTACATGATGATTCGACACCCTCCTTCTCATTCATTTTCAGAAATGACCAGTTGCCCCGCACTCCCCCAACCCTTTCAGGGGTTTTAGCCGTACTAGTATGGCTTACGCCCAGGGTTTTCCCATACAGTTTTAAAATTTTAGCACCCTCAAATCAAGCAGAAACAGGCTGTTAGGCCTAGATGTGAGAGAATGGATCTGTGCAGTCAGTGTGCGCAGTATAAAAAAAACCTGCACCACAAGGGATGAGAAAAAAAAAAAAAAAATGACAGTGTTTTTGGGGTTTTAAAAAAGCGATTTTGGGAGTCTATTTTCATATGGTATTTATGCGTGTATTCTCGTTTTCTTGGTCTCATTTTAGAATGGATGAAAATTACAGAAATCGAGATAATTTTGACTGGTTTTACAATGACAAGTACCTTGAAACTGGGGCGTAAAAGCAAAAATTTTCGATTTTGGCTGATGTTCAAGAGTAAACAAATCACACCATGCGTCCAATACACATCAACTGGTATTTTAATATTCTTTCACAAGTGCACGATATTATTTATACCATTTTACAATGATGCAGTTGTTTCATAACAGTAAATCTTCTATTTTTTGTGAGAATAAAAAATTTAAAATGGAAAAAAAAAGTAATGAAGAGGGGCCTGAGATGTGACTAATGAACAGAGAAGACGTTATTTTAGTGCCAGGAATGTCTGCCTTGTTTATTCTGGACCCTATTTTTTAAATTGGCATTGTTTGAAATTTGTGTGAAATTGGCCAAATTGCCATTTTCTGACCACTATTTTGGGTAGTTGGGAAAATTTGGGAAATAGGCAGTTTCTTTTACTCAATCGGGAAAAAGAAATGGAGTTCTAGTGAAATAGCTATAATTTTTGTAGACTGAAAAATTGAAATTTGCCAAAATAATAGGGGTCAAAGTGGGGGGAAATCATTGATGCATAAATGTCATCGATACCGCTTTAATTCCCAAAACATAATTCCGTTAGTTTTTTATCAAATTTTAATTTTGGTGGCGTTATGATCGGGAAAAAAATTCTCTATCATATCATAAGAAAAAAAACATTTTTTTTTTTGAAAAAATTTTCGACCCTGAGAAAAGAGTTTGGGGGGAGGGCCTTGTGACTTGAAAGGGTTAAACACCTTTTTTTCACACTACTCAATGGACAAAGTTTTTCACTTAAAATCGTCTTCCTAATTATCTTTCTGATCATAGTACGTACAGTGGGCCCCAGATTATAAGGCCATATATCGTAAAAAACGTGTTTCAAGTTTTTTCGATTTCGTGTATCGTAAATGGGCTCATGTTTCGTAACATATTAGGGCCTGTCCGCCTGCTCCATGCCCCAGGACGCCCGCCAGTGAAGGGGATTTTTGAGAGAACATTCCCCGCGCCCCTCTTTTTAAACATTCACAATACATTTGGTGTCTTTTTTTGGGGGTTTTGTGATTTTTCACTGTGAAATAAGTCACCATGGGTCCAAAGAAGCTTCCTAGTGGCACCCCAGTGGTAGCAGGCATGCAGGGGAAAATGTAGCATTCATAGAGAGTGTAGCATCCATGCAGGGAGTGTAGCATTCATGCAGGGAGTGTAGGGAGGCGGGTAGGGGGTGAGCATTCATGCAGGGAGTGTAGCATTCATGCAGGGAGTGCAGCATTCATGCAGGGGGTGTAGCATTCATGCAGGGAGTGTAGCATTTTGCAGGGGGTGTAGCATTCATGCAGGGGAGTGTGCATTTTATGCAGGGGGTGTAAAAGGCATGGGGAGTGTAGCATTCATGCAGAGTGTAGCATCCATGCAGGGGGTGTAGCATCCATGCAGGGAGTGTAGCAGGCATGCAGGGGTGTAGCAGGCATGCAGGAGTGTAGCATTCATGCAGGGAGTGTAGCAGGCATGCAGGGAGTGTAGCAGGCTTAGCTTTTTGTAGTCCTTATTTTAAAAAAGTATTATGTTTAGTAACCACTGAAGAAATTAATGGTTACACCCCTTTTAATATGGGGATATGGTTGAACTGTTTTTTCCAAAACCTCTGCACTCTGTTCTAGTATTGTTCCATTTTACGGGTTTTGTATGGTGTATGGTAAGGGGGGGAATTGCATGTATACTTTGGGAAGGTTCAGTGGAGCCATGAAAATTTGTAGATTGCCATGTTGTATGTCACCTTGTTGTAAATAACACTACAGGGAAATTTAAATTATTTGGGGCTGGGGATAGAAAACCCCCTAGTAGGGGGTTACCACCACCTTCAGGCTAAGACTTTATTTTTCCCCCAGCCGTATCCTGCGGGACACAACTAGCTTTTTGGGGACTCCATCTGGAGGTGGGGGGGTTATGGACTTGTTATGGGGGGTTTTAGAACCCAACATGTATTGTAGTAATTAAGTAACATGAATACCTAATTATATTGAATTATTCAGAATTTGTTTTAAAGAGGTCTTAGGTCACCCCTAAAGACTTAAAGAAGCTGAATTAACCTGATTTTCAATATAATAGGTTATAAATATAAATGCACACATTTTTATAAGTACTATGTTAAGTTGCATGTCTCATTGTAATTACATAAGATATATTGAGAGTACATGTGGAGGATGTGCAAAACGATAGGTTTTTGTTTGTTTATGGGAGTGGGAGGAGCTTAGGGGAGACCCTTTTTTTCCCACACTCCTTCTTCCTGGCAACATGGCTGCAGTGAGCTGGTTAATTTTGCTCTTGCCTTAACTTGTGTTCTGGGCAGAATGAGTGTCCAAGAGGTAATGGGGGGTGTTGTAGATCTATGTTACCATGATATTCTGTGATCTTCAGTGTATCAAGACACTGGGGGGTTAAAGAATGTTAAGAAAAAGAGTTAAATGGGCAGGTGAACCATTGTTTTTGGGAGGCTAGTTATCTGTTTGGGAGGGGAGACCTGTACATATTATATATATATACATATATGGGGCCTGGTCACAGCCCGGGGGCCTGGGGGCGTTGACCCGAATTCTCCCCCAGGTCTCTCCAGGTAGTATTTTTTAATATGCACTATTTTTATAATGTTGGTTTAAATAACCTTTTGAGGGGAAAGGGACCAAAAAGTTTTCAGATGCGCAGCTAAGAGAGTAAGTATCATTATAGTCTATAAGTATCCTCCTTTTTAAGATTTAAGTAAATAGGGCAGTACTTTAAAACCCTTTGATGATAAATAAGGGAAAATAACATAACAGCTTAAACTGCTAAATAAGCTACCATGGGCCCAAGGGGCCCCTAGTGCTAAGCCTGTGGTAAAGAGGCTCAAAAATACAGTGAACTGAAGGAGATAACAGAAAAATATGAAAGGGAGGCGTATCACTGAGCTGGCCAGGCTGTTGGTAAACCTTTCTACCCCTACCATTGGGGCCCAAAGGGAAATACGTAAAATAAAGGAAGTTTGTTAAATGCATTTTGTCACAAAACGAGATTGAAGTGCTGAAGATGTGGAAATTTGTTGTTTGGGATCAACGAGCAGCAGCAGATCTGTTTCGCAGGAAATAATATGTGAAAAAGCAAGGGTTGCATGATGATCCGTTAAGAAAAAAGCCTGCAACGAGTGCTGAAGTGAGCGAAAAGCCAGCAGAGGCGGTTTCAAAAAATTTAAGTCAAATTACAAAGTGGGGTGTACATATGTTATTTATACATTTTATGAATTAGTTATTACAAGAAGGCCTATAATATGCCCAGGTATGCCTAGGCATTTCAGGCAGTCTTATGATAGATCTTACTCAATAGTGACACAATGAATATACTGATATTAAGGTTAGGTAATTGTAGTGATTAACTAGGTTTACAAAATTGAGGTACTGTAGTTCAAACATTTAAAAAGTTAACAATTAGTTTATATATTAATGGTAAAGGTGATGTATTGGCATAATACAGTTTCTATATTGGAGTGTCTTAGGCAAACTTATGACTAGCTTAAGAATTATGAAGCAATAGTTGTACAGTGGACCCCCCCCCCCCCGCTAATGAACAAAATTCATTCCAGAAGCCTGCTCAAGTGCCGTTACGAACGAATTTACTTCCTTAAGAAATAATGTCACGTAGGTTAGTCTATTTCAGACCCCCAAAAATACACTTCACAAGCACTTACAATATTATACTTACATAATTGTACGATTTCCGGGGTGTTCGTTAGCGGGGTCCACTGTATTAGAATTTTGGTTACAGTCATGTCAAATTAACCCTTTGACTGTTTGGACGTATATATACGTCTTACGAGCCAATGTTTCGGACGTATTTATACGCCTAAATTCTGCGGCCTCAAATCAAGCAGGAGAAAGCTGGTAGGCCCACATGTGAGAGAATGGGTCTGTGTGGTCAGTGTGCGCAGTATAAAAAAATCCTGCAGCAAGCAGTACATAATGAGAAAAAAAACTCCGACCGTTTTTTTAATTAAAACGCTGTCTTTGAGGTGTATTTTGTATAGTATTTATGGTTGTATTCTCTTTTTCATGGTCTCATTTGATAGAATGGGAAACATATTACAGGAATAGAGATGATTTTGATTAGTTTCATGATGTAAACGATCTTGAAATTGAGCTCAAAGTAGGAAATGTTCGATTTTTGCCAATGTTCAAAAGTAAAGAAATCACACCATCGTCAATACACATCAACTGGTGAGTCTAATATTCTTTCACAAGTGCACAGATATTATTTATACAGTTTTACAATAATGCAATAGTCTGCATAACAATAAATCTTCTATTTTTGTATGAATAAAAAATCAAAATAGAAAGCAAGAGTAATGTAAGAGGGCCTAAAGACATGACTAATGAACAGATAACATCTTATTTTAGTGCTAGGGATGTCTGCATTGTTTATTCTGGACCCTATTTTGAAATTGACATCTTTTTATTTTGCATGAAATTGGCGAAATTGCCATTTTCTGACCACTTTATTAGGTAGTTGAAATCGGTAAATTGGTGATTTCTTGTACTCAATCGATAGAACAAATGGAGGTCTAAAGAAATAGCTATGAGTTTGGTTGACTGTCACAATGGAATTGGCCTAAAATAGGGCTCAAATTCGCGAAATCGCCGATGCGTATATATCACTGACATCGCTAACTTTGCGGAGCGTAATTCCGTAAGTTTTCAATCAAATTTCATACTTTTGGTGTCATTACAATCAGGGAAAAGATTCTCTATCATTTCATGAGAAAAAATAATTTATTTTTTTTCCAAAATTTTCCGACATAGAATGACAGTTTCAGAATGGGGCCTCCGACAGTCAAAGGGTTAAGGGTAATCACAGATACCAATAAGTGTATTTTGCTGTGGATATGTGCAAGATAAAGTAGTTTTCATGTGGTTAGCTACCGGTTGGGTGCGTAAGTGAGATAAGATGTTTTTAAGGGTGCTTTTGAAAATGGAGGTTGTTTCTGCAGTTCTAGAGTTTTCAGGCGGAGTTCCAGATTTTAGGCCCTTTTATGTACATTGAATTTTTGTATAGATTTAGTGGACACGGGAATGTCAAAGAGATGTTTGTGTCTGGTATTATGTTTATAGGTCCTGTCACAACTGTCAAGAAAGTGTTTTAGCTCAGGGTTAGTTGGAATTTATGGTTCTATAAATGTAGATTGCAGAGTAGTAAGTGTGGATGTTCTGAACAGTGAGTAAGTTTAGGTCTTTGAAGACTGGGGGAGGAGGTTGCCTAGCGTTGGATTGCGTGATAATTCTTACTGCGGCTTTTGTTGGGTTATTATTGGTTTTAGGTGTCTGCTGCTGTTGATCCCCAAGCACAAATGGCATCTGTGAGGTAGGGATAGATGAGTGAATAGTATAGTGTGAGTAGGGCTGATTGAGGTACATAGTAACGTATCTTAGAGAGGATCCCCACAGTTTTGGACACTTTCTTAATGTTTAATTGTGCATCACCTGCTCTGTTGCCAAACATAATATAGAAGGTCTTATCAGTGTTGAGTGTAAGTTTATTGGCTGTCATCCATGTAGATATTTTTAGTAATTAGTCATTAACAATCGTGTTGAGTGTGGCAAGATTTGGGTGGGAGATGACATAAGTCGTGTCGTCAGCAAAGAGTATTGGTTTCAGGTGTTGTGATACATTGGGAAGATCATTGATGTAAAAGAGGAAGAACAGGGGACCAAGGACACTTCCCTGCGGTACTCCGGTATCAAGTGGTCGTGTCGAGGAGGATGTGTCTTTAATGGTGACATACTGATACCTATTACTGAGGTAGGATTTGAAGTATGCAAGTGCATGACCTCTTATTCCATAGTGGTCAAGTTTGTGGAGTAGGATGCCGTGGTTTACTGTGTCGAAAGCTTTCCTTAGGTCAATAAAAAGTCCTAATGGATATTTCTTATTTTCCAGTGCTATGTAAAGCAGGTCTATCATTTTTATGATTGCATCGTTAGTGCTTTTATTTTCCTGAAGCCAAATTGGCAGGGGTTGAGTATGCTTTGCATCGTTATAAGAGTATAATCTCTTGTGCACAAGTTTCTCGAAGATTTTGGATAGCAACGTAAGTTTGACATTGGGCTATAGTTGATTACGTCTGTGGGGTCACCACTTTTTGTGTATTGTGTAACCATTGCTGTTTTGAGTAGTGTCGGGAAAGTGCTAGTTTCTAGTGATTTGTTAAAAAGTAATGAAATAGCATGTGAAAGGACATGAGCAGCTTGTTTGTATATTAATGGTGGGACTTGAGACAGATTCCTGATTATCATGGTGACTTCAGTAGCTTCAGTAGGTGCAAGATAGAAGGAGGATGGGAAATTCCCATCTAGGTAATCACTTGCTCGAGCGTTGGTATCTGGGATTTTACTGGCAAGATTTGATCCTATGGTTGAGAAGAAGTCATTTATCTTGTTTACTGTATAAATAGGCTGTAGTGGTGTTTCGTTTGGTTTAGTTAGGACAATATCCCTACTTTTTTTCAGTTTGTGGGTGCCCAGAATCTGTGAGAGTGTTTCCAGGTCTTTTTATACAGTAGAACGTCATTTAGCACGATAGTTATGTTCCTGAAAAGTCGTGTTAGATAATTTCGTGTTAAATAATTAAAAGAACTAATGGGAAAAATAGGGTTACGTTCCTGGGAGTCCCCAAAAAGCCAAACAAGTTTTTTAGACCAACAGATCTTACAAAAATAAAAGTGAATATGTAATTGTAGTTCATTATCGTGATGTATTATGTTGTTTTTACTGCTTAAGACTACAAATGTAATAGAAATAATAGTATTTACCTTAAATTGTGGGTGCTGGTGTTTGTGGATGATTGTGAAGAGAGTGGAGAGTTATGCTGTGGCCCTACTGGGCTGAGGTGGATAGTAGAAGTTCTTGAAGTCGATGGTTGAACTGAGTGTCTAACTTTAAGTCAGTCAAGCCATTCAGTAAGTCAGTCAAGCCATTCAGTAAGTCAGTCAAGCCATTCAGTAAGTCAGTCAAGCCATTCAGTAAGTCAGTCAAGCCATTCAGTAAGTCAGTCAAGTCATTCAGTAAGTCAGTCATAGTCATTCAGTAAGTCAGTCCAAGTCAGTCAAGTCATTCAGTAAGTCAAGTCATTCAGTAAGTCAGTCAAGTCATTCAGTAAGTCAGTCAAGTCATTCAGTAAGTCAGCAAGTCATTTCAGTAAGTCAAAGTCATTCAGTAAGGTCAAGTCATTCAGTAAGTCAGTCAAGTCATTCAGTAAGTCAGTCAAGTCATTCAGTAAGTCAGTCAAGTCATTCAGTAAGTCAGTCAAGTCATTTAGTCAGTCAGTCAAGTCATTCAGTCATGTCAGTCAAGTCATTCAGTCAAGTCAGTCAAGTCATCTCAGTCAGTCAAGTCATTCAGTCAGTCAGTCAAGTCATTCAGTCAAGTCATTCAGTCAGTCAGTCAAGTCATTCAGTCAGTCAGTCAGTCAGTCAGTCAAGTCATTCAGTCAGTCAGTCAAGTCATTCAGTCAGTCAGTCAAGTCATTCAGTCAGTCAGTCAAGTCATTCAGTCAGTCAGTCAAGTCATTCAGTCAGTCAGTCAGTCAGTAAGTCATTCAGTCAGGTCAGTCATCAAGTCATTCAGTCAGTCAGTCAAGTCATTCAGTCAGTCAGTCAAGTCATTCCAGTCAGTCAGTCAAGTCATTCATTCAGTCAGTCAGTCAAGTCATTCAGTCAGTCAGTCAAGTCATTCAGTCAGTCAGTCAAGTCATTCAGTCAGTCAGTCAAGTCATTCAGATCAGTCAAGTCATTCAGTCAGTCAGCAGTCAGTCATTCAGTCAGTCAGTCAAGTCATTCAGTCAGTCAGTCAAGTCATTCATTCAGTCAGTCAAGTCATTCAGTCAGTCAGTCAAGTCATTCATTCAGTCAGTCAAGTCATTCAGTCAGTCAGTCAAGTCATTCAGTAAGTCAGTCAAGTCATTCAGTCAGTCGTCAAGTCAGTCAGTCAGTCACACAAACTTATGTTTACATCTTTTATGTGTACAAAGTAACACTTCATTACAGCCAGGGTTATGTCTTGTCTAATATCTTTTCTTCGTTAATTCAAGATCAAAACACAATTCACTCTTATTCTTCACAAACAGCTGGCTTGTAACCAGGACTTCTTGACGCGTATGAAATACGTCGAATGCTGGGATGGTGGGGTCCGTGGTGGCTGGGTAAGGCGGGTGGTGTCTGCTGAACCACAACAGTAGTAGTAACAAGACTGCTTGTGAGAATGGTTATTTGTTTTTCCTTCCCACAAACTGTAAGTAAGTTTATTCAGGTATACACAGATACAGATTGAAGATTATCATACATAGCAGCATATGTGTAGAGAACCTAGGATAACCCAAAAAGTCAGAGTGACAGTATTTCCATTGACTGACTTGGGTTATCCTAGGTTCTCTACACATATGCTGCTATGTATGATAATGATGTAACTGTACTCACTAATTGTGGTTGCAGGGGTCGAGACTCAGCTCCTGGCCCCGTGTATCTGAATAAACTTGGAAGGAAAAACAAATTCCCTTTTCCTCAAAGCATGAGGATTCTTAGGCAGTAAATAACCATGCGCTCAAAATTTTTTCCCTCCTGCCGAACCGTGTAATATCATCTTTACGTCGTGTAAGATGATAATGTGTCGCAAATCTTAAATCGTGCAATACCGGTAACGTGAACATAATCTCGTGCTAAATGACGTTCTACTGTATCTCCTCTTGTTTCAGTGAATCTGCTGGAGTAGTACAATTGTTTGGCTTTTTTTATTAGTTTGGTGAGAACTGATGAATAGTGTTTAATAAACTCTTTATGTATGAAGCCCCGTCTATATTGCTTTTCATATTGATGTTTCTTGTTAATGGATTTTAGTAAACTGTTAGTTAGCCATGGGCAACCTAGCCGTTTATTCGTAATCTGTTTCATTTTTATAGGACAATGTTTGTTGTATAGTCTATGTAATTTATTAAGAAAATTGTCTGTCCAATCATCGATACCCTTGGCGTTGGAGAATTCTATAGCCCAGTCAACCGTCTCTAGCTCTGCTGTGAAGTTATTTATTGATGCCTGGTCATGGAGTCTAAATGAAACTTGGTGTATCTAGAGGTGGTTTACTAATGTTTGTTAAGAGGAAGGTGGGATAGTGGTTTGTAGGGCTGTTTGTTATTATCCCCGATTTAAGGGGGGCTAGGATATTGGTCCATATATGTTCGATTATGGTTGCACTCGTCTCAGTAAGCCTGGTTGGTTTAGTTATTGTTGGTATGAGAAGTGTGTTATTCATATTGTTGATGAAATCAGTTACTGGCTGGTCATCTGGTAGGCCAAGGTTGATGTTGAAGTCTCCAACTAAGATAAGGTGGTGTTTGTTCATTTGGTTGTTTGTTATTAGCATTTTTAGTTGATCACTAAAATTTGGGATGTTTGTATGAGGCATCCGGTAAATGGCCCCGATTGTTATGGGAGTCTTAAGGTTTTGTGCAGTAAAATTAGCAAAAATATATTCTCCATATTCATCACTATAGCAAGTGGTGTCACAACAGGATATTTCATTAGAGTAATAGATTGCAATACCACCCCCAACTTGGTGTGGTCTGCAGTTGTGTATTGCTGTGTATCCTGGTAGCGAGTAGATATCTATTGTATCCTGCTTGAGCCAGGTTTCAGTAAGAACAATACATGTGAAGGTTGTCTTTAGGGAATCAAGGAGGGCAAGGTCATCATAGTGTTTGCTTAAGGATCGGATGTTGTAGTTAAGAACTGTTATACTTTTGGCAGTATTTAGGAGAGTGTTGACTTGTGATGCTGTGTGTAGAAGGCAGTTACTTTCCAGTGAATTTTGATTGGGTGTTAGATTATATAGGTTTAGATCAGGGTCGAGCATGATCATTCATCATTTAGGTTAAATAGTAATTTTGTTATATCATGTATAGTGTGGTGAATTCTAGTACTGATATCTGTAGTATGGTGATGTTTGGACAAGTATATAGCTAATGCACAATGGTCAAATAGAGTTTAGTAACAAATAAACATAATGGAATTGGTACTGAATATGTATTAAGCTAGAATGAAATAAAAATTTAGATATAAACTACTAAGATAAAATTTCAAAGCAAGTAGCACCAATGAGTTTGGTTTTGGGAGTATTAACCCTAGATCAACAGCAGCAACCCACCTAAACCCAATAATCACCCAACAAAAGCCGCAGTAAGAATTATCATTTAGTTTGATCATCATCTGTGTGTCTCCCAAACTGCAAGAAGTATTTGGGTACCCTGCCACTACAACATCAGTCAGTTTGTTCACCTTGCAAGTTGCTCCTTAAACATACTTATCTATGTTCATGTTATCATAGTGGGTTATAGATCTACTCAGGCTTCTAACTGGTTCTATAACAATCATTTTCATTATTTACTTCTCTCTAATATTATTCCTAATCTAGACACAGATATACCTTTACAATAAATAAACCTTTACTTTACTTAACCTTATGTAGGTTATGGAGCAGTACATTTGAACATACATTATTAGATAATTACATAATTAGATACATACCTAATTAGGTACATACACAGTTAGATTTAAAATAGTTGGTAGTACAAATCATATAAAATATTCAAATGGTAGATTTAGTGGGGGGATTGGTTTGTCTTGGCATGATACACTGTTTCTTTTAAAAGCTCATATACTGGAAAAGTATTTAGGCAAACTTAGGACTAACTTAAGATTTAATAGGCAATAGCTATCAGTGATACCTTGGTTTTTGTGCAGCTCCCAACTCAAACAATTATGTAAGTGTATTATTGAGTGCTTTTGTAAGTGTATTTTTGGGGGTCTGAAACTGACTAATCTAATTTACATTTGTCATTATGGGAACAAATTCGTTCAATGGCCTCGAACAGCATTCTGGAATGAATTATTGACGAAAAGTCCACTGACAGTGAACCTCGGAAATCGACCAAACTCAAACATATCGGAAATGACAAGAAAATCTATATCAACAATTGAACAAAATATTGCTAATCAAACAATTGTACCAGACCTGTCTCCCCGGCAGTATCAGTCTAGTTGTGACCCCATGAACATTAGTCCCTGCTTGTCTTCCAAACATTTCACAATTAATTGTGTTTGGAGCTTGTTAATTGGTTGAGTATTGCCCCGGGATTGGGCCTCAATTCATATACCCTTTTATATTTGATTGATGTATATTTTCCATTTTCTATAATTTTATATTGCTGATATTCTCGATAATAGCTAAATTGTTAATATCCTGCTTTAATATTATTGGACTTTTTATTTGACATTATTTGACTTAGCTATATTTATTAGGTAGGATGTAACATTTTATATTGTCTCGAGTGTGTCGTAGCTGCCTTTGAGTTAGCAAACTACCGTTTGAGACTACGCTTGTGATACTGCCGGCGTCTAGTTGCTGGGGGGGGAGTCCAGTCGCTGAACACACCTGAGCTGGGTGGTTGCTTCTCCTCCCTCTCTCTCTCTGTTCTGCTGACCATTGTCGAGTCAACACCCACCCATATTTCTACTTGTTTTCTGACATTTAGACTCTGTTTGGGTAAGTATGTATTCCCGGGGTGAGACGAAACATACTTCTCAGGACTTTGTAACTCCCGTTCACAGAGGATAGACTAGACAGTGATTTTCGACGTTTTCTGGGTTGTGTGTCACCTTATAATAATAATAATAATATAATAAATAATAATAATATTTTATTTTCATTTAAATTCATTTATTGTATTCAAATTAAAAAAATCAAGAGATGGCATGTGGGATTAGGGGGAGTTTATTTAAAAAACTTATTCACTAAGTTTAATGTAAAGAAATTATTAGTTTATTCTATTCTGTATTATTTTAAATTTTAATAGTTATAAAACTATTAAAAACAAAAACCCGGGGAAAATTTGGGTTTATTTTAAACATTTATATTTTATTTAAGTTACAGTATGTTATATACTAGTATAATAATCTAAAAAAATTTTTAGTTTTTTCTAGTTTATATTTTATTTAAATTAACAAAATGAGATACTATAAAAATTTTAAAAAAAAATATATGATATGAAATTGCAACAAGTTTAAGGAGGATGAAAATATAAATTGAGATGTTCCAGGATCTTGGACTTAAAAACCAAACGGGGTATCCAAAACTTTTAACCCTAAAATAAAATTGGCCCCCCAGTTTTTGTGTTTTTTAATTTCCCAGAATGCTTTTTCAAGTGCCATTACCAAACAAATTTATTCCCATAAGGAATAATGTAAAGTAGATAGCCAAAAACACCAAAAATACCTTAAAAAAGCATTTACAAAAATACACTTACATAACAGGGGCGGCGTTTGGAGTATCACAAACCCCCGGGGCCCCACTGTACAGTGGCCCCTTGAAAATTGATTAATCCTTTCCCTAAAGGGGCCCCCTATTTTAAAAATGGATGTTTTTAAAAACCTTTTCCCCCCTTTAAAGAAATAATGTAAATAAAAATTAATCCGTTCCAGACACCCAAAAGTATTTAAAAAAATTTTTTCCTTAAAATGTACATTTATTTTCCCAAGAAAACAATGAGACATGAAGTATAAAACAGTAATAACTTGACACTTACCTTTATTGAAGAGTTGTTGATGTGGGAAGACGGGAAAGGTAGGGGTTTGGGAGTTAGTATTGTTTGGAATGGGAATTTCCCCTTCCATAGCTTCAAGTACCAAGCCCTTTTTGGGGGTTAAACTTCCCTTCTTTGTCTTCTACTCCCCAAGTACATTCATTACTTATTTTTAAAATATTTGTTAGTTTTAAAAGGGGGAGAGAGGTGTGTGGTATTTATTTGTAGGAATTCAGTGTGGAAACCTTGGGGCGTGGGGTACATGTTGTGGCCCCCCGGGGCTTCACTAAAAGCCATATTCCCTACACAGCCATTTACCATGTTCACTGAGTTTAATCTTTTCCCTAACAACTACCTTTAGATCCCCATCATAAAAAAAGGGAAAAAGTAATGGATAATTCATGGCGGTTATTTTAAACCAGATATACATTTTTCTCAAACCCTGCATCAAAAAAACGTAATTTTTTACTCTCCACCCAACTCGCCACTCGATAGCATATAAACATTGTATCAATGTTTATATGCTATATATTTTGTATGTAACATGTTTCTTATATAATTTTGAAGAAAATATCATAGATGGAGTAATGAAAATGCATATTAACCTAAAATTAAAAATTTTAAACCAAAATAAGACATTTGTTTGAGCTTGTTGGTGTGGGGAAATTTCCCTGCCTGATTTGGTGGGGGAAATACCCTGTCTGGTGTGGGGGAAAATACCCTGTCTGGTGTGGGGAAGTACCCTGTCTGGTGTGGGGGAAAAAAACCCCGCCTGGTTTTTTCTCGCATTCTTTAGCAAAGAGCTGGCACTTGGGCTTTCTTTGGGCCCATGGTGGCTTATTTGGTTTTAAACACTAAAACGAATGGAATAATGACAAAATGTATGGTATGAATGCGTGGGTGGCGGTCACTCGGGTGGTGAACAATGGCACACTGACGCTCAATGTGGTGTTTATGTGCCCAGGCGGCAGGGAGGCCACCCCGGCGTTTCAGATGACCATTTTTAAGGAAATGGACGATTTTCAAGTTGATTTTGGAAAAAAGTGGACGATTTTCAAATTGCCCATTTTAAATAGGCGATTTTCAAAAAGGGGCCACTGTATGGGAAAAAGATTAAACCGTTCCCATGAAAAAAAACCTATTGAAATTTGGGATATTATACATTGATGAGGTTTTTATAAAATAATTTAAACATGCCCTTTAAAAGTAAAAAATGTAATTTAAACACTGCTTAATACTAAAATACATACATAAATACAAAAGAATTAAATGAAATACGTAAAGAAATTTAACCTCACTTTACTTTGCCGAAAAGTCGAGTGCCTACTGGATAGTGCTACCACTATCACTACCACTATCACTACTACCTCCATTACCCCTCCACCACTTTCTTGTGCCCTCCCCCGTCTGCCTGCCTATAAATACCCCTTCCACCTGTCCTTCGTGTTAATTTTGACTTTGTAAATGGTCCAAGTCGGGGGAAACGTGTCGTGGCTCTCCTTTTATATGTGCGGGTTATTTTGTATTGT
>WNWK01033804.1:7500-20878 GCA_009830355.1 Cherax destructor | reverse complement strand
CTTTTTTATATTCCACCCTTTGGGACGGGTTTCAGAGTTTTTTCCATCCCCCTGGATGGGTTTATCCTCTTTTTTACCTTTGGGTTTGGACAGTTTTTTCGTATCTATTCCAACGGCCTGTACTGTTTTCCCCTGTCATTTAAGAACATAAGAAAAAAGGGAATCTGCAGCAGGCCTACGGGCCCCCATGCAGGAAAGCCCCAAGTTCCAAGGGCAAGCCAATGCCCCACCCAGCCAGGTCAGGTTACTTTCCCCTTTGGAAGGGCAGGCATCTGATCTGTCCCAAAGCTAGTCGGGACCACTCACCCAACCCACCCCTCATATATTTTTGGACCACCTAAGTTAACCCTCCCCAGGTAAACTCAGGTAGTCAGGTCATTTCCCCCAAGGATTGTGGCATCTGATCTGGGCACAAGCTGGTCAGGCCCAAACCCCTCCCCCCCACCCCACTCATGTTTTTGAAACCCTATTTTAAAAACAAACGCCCCAGCCTCTATGATGGTACTCGGGATTTGTTCCTCTCATCCAAAATCTTCCAAACCATTTTCCTTTCCCCTTCCGAATCGAATTTTTCCAACTTGAAACCATTGCTGCAGTCTTTGGCTGGATATTTTAAACCCCTATTTACACCCCCTTTATTTTTCCTGTTTTCCATTTATCCCTCTCATACCCCCTAATTCTCCCTTTTCTGGGGTGAAAATTCAGGCCCTCAGTCTTCTTCAGGGAAGATTTCGATCATGGGATCAATTTTGTCATCCTCCTCTTCGTTTTCAGTGCTTTTAAACCCAAATTTTCTTAATACGGTGACCAAAAGGCAGCATAATCTAAAGATTTAACCCAAAAAAAAAATAGAGTTGAAGAAAAACCCTGGGACGTCTATTATTTATTTTTGATATGAAGAAAAGGATTCTGTTGCTTTTTGCCCCTTATGCACTGTTGTCTTGTTTCAGATTCTACTAACAAAACCCCTAAATCTTTCCCCAACCCGTATTAAGATCTCATTATTCGTTTATATTGGATTGGTTATTGTTCTGCCCATCATTTAGAACTTTGCATTTGTCTACATTAAACTGCATCTGCCACTTCTCCGACCACTGCATCAGTCTATTCAAATCATGTTGTACAAGAATGGTATACAATACCGACAATGTGAAATTAAGACACATGTGCAACATCTGGGTATCTTTATTAGTAAACGTTTCGCCATCCAGTGGCTTTATCAATACAAAATTCTAGGACATAATATGAAGAGTAGAACTATATACAAAAGATGAGGAAATCAGTCCCTCGGACTTGGAGTTGGTGTGAACAGCACCATAGGTTTGGAGAATATGAAGATCAGGCAATGAGGCTTCACCTTAAATAGGCGACAGCTGAAAGGGACGGGTAGCAGACGAAGGCATTGTCACTGGTATTCAAATCATCCTGGTGTGCTCTAATGTCCTCATTAGAATGAATTGGACGGCCTATTTTGGTGTCATCAGCAAATTTGCTTATGTTGCTATTTATTCCCTCATCTATGTCGTTTATGTAAATTGTAAACAACAGGGGGCCCAAAACTGACCCCTGTGGAACACCGCTTGAGACGTGCCCCATTCTGATTTCTCTCCATTTATGCAAACTCTCTGCCGCCTATTCGTCAACCATTCCTCTACCCAGGAAAAAAATTCTCCTCCTATTCCGTGTGCCTTAAGTTTCCTCAATAGCCTCTGATGTGGAACTTTATCGAAAGCCTTACTGAAGTCCATATACACAATATCATATTCATTACCATGATCTACCTCCTTAAACACCTTAGTGAAAAAAGTTAGTAAATTCATAAGACAGGAACGCCCCTTAGTAAAACCGTGTTGAGATTCATTAATCAATTTATGCTTTTCAAGATGGCTACGAATTGCCTCGGCAATTATTGATTCTATAAATTTACCAACTATTGAGGTAAGGCTTATTGGTCTATAGTTCGAAGCTAAGGACCTGTCACCTGCCTTGTAAATAGATATTACATTTGCCCTTTTCCACTTGTCTGGCACTATGCCAGTTTGTAGTGATATATTGAAAAGATTTGCTCTTTACGGTTTTCCCTCTTATTTTCAATCGCACTGAACGGGTTTTACTGTCTTTTTCAACGCCTTGGACGGCTTGTTATTTTCCAACTTCCTGGAAGTGTTTTTCTGTCATATTCCATCGCCCTGCACGGGTTTCCCTCTCATTTTCCATTACCCTAGATGGGTTTCAATCTTATATTCGGTCGCCCTATACGGGTTTCAATATTTTTCATAGCCCTGGTCGGGTATCTTTCATTTTCCATCACCCTAGACAGGTTAACCCTGTCATTTTCCAACACCCTGGATAAGTTTCCCTCTCATTTACAATCATGTGGACGAGTTTCCCTGTCATTTTCCTTCACTCTGGATGGCTTTCTCTGTTATTTTTCATAGTCCTGCACGGGTTTCCCTCTCATTTTCCATTATCCCCCATGCATCCCCACATCATCCCCCATCATTCCCCCATCATCCCCTCCATCATCACCCTATCATCCCCCATCCTCCCCCGTCATCCCCTCATCATCCCCTCATCATCCCCATCATCACCTCCATCATCCCCCTCATCCCCATCATCCCCCATCATCCCTCCATCATCACCTCCATCATCCCCATCATCCCCACATCATCCCCATCATCCCCATCATCCCTCCATCATCACCTCCATCGTCCCCCATCATCCCCACATCATCCCCATCATCCCCCATCATCCCTCCATCATCACTCCATCATCCCCATCATCCCCACATCATCCCCATCAACCCCCTTCATCCTCCATCATCACCTCCATCATCCCCATCATCCCCCCGTCATCCCCCTCATCATCCCCATATCATCACCTCCATCATCCCCCTCATCCCCATCATCCCCCCATCATCCCTCCATCATCTCTATCTATCCCATCATCCCCACATCATCCCCCATCATCCTTCATCATCACCTCCATCATCCCCCATCATCCCCATCATCCCCATCATCCCTCCATCATTCCCTCCATCATCACCTCCATCATCCCCATCATCCCCACATCATCCCCATCATCCATCATCCCTCCATATCACCTCCATCATCCCCATCATCCCCGTCATCCTCATCATCCTCCATCGTCCTCCATCATCCTCCATCATCCCCAACGTCGTCCCCCTCATCATCCTCTCCATCATCGCCCATCATCCCCACATCATCCCCATCATCCCCCATCATCCCCTCCATCATCACCTCCATCATCCCCTCATCTCCGTCATCCCTCATCATCCTCCATCATCCCCTCCATCATCCCCCCATCATCTCCCTCCATCATCACTCCATCATCCCCATCATCCCGTCATCCCTCATCATCCCCTCATCCCCATCATCCCCCTCATCCCCCATCATCCCCCCATCATCCCTCCATCATCACCTCCATCATCCCCCCATCATCCCCACATCGTCCCCATCATCCCCCATCATCCCCTCCATCATCCTCCATCATCCCCATCATCCCCGTCATCCCCTCATCATCCCCATCATCACCTTCATCATCCCCCTCGTCCCCATCATCCCCATCATCCTCCATCATCCCATCATCCCCATCATCCCACATCATCCCCCATCATCCATCCATCATCCTCATCATCACTCTCATCATCCTCATCATCCCATCGTCATCCCCATCATCCCCATCTCCCTCCATCATCCTCCATCATCCCCATCATCCCCGTCATCCCTCATCATCCCTCCATCATCACCTCCATCATCCCCATCATCCCCCGTCATCCCCCTCATCATCCCTCCATCATCCCTCCAGAAAATAAGACAAAACTTGAAAAGAAAGCAGCTGAGATGAGGAATTAATGTAAATTTCAAGTATTGTTTTAAACAATCACACATTGTGAAATTATTTAAATTACACAATGTGTGATTATATTTACATCCTCCCTTAACACATCAAGGGTAACAACAACCTCCCTTAAGACATCAAGGGTAACAACAACCTCCCTTAACACATCAAGGGTAACAACAACCTCCCTTAAGACATCAAGGGTAACAACAACCTCCCTTAACACATCAAGGGTAACAACAACTCTTAAGAATCAAGGGTTAAAAACTCCTTAACACATCAAGGGTAACAACAACTCTCCTAGACATCAAGGGTAACAACAACCTCCTTAACACATCAAGGGTAACAACAACCTCTAAGACATCAAGGGTAATAACAACTTCCTTAACATCAAGGTAACAACAACCTCCTTAACACATCAAGGTATAACAACTCCTTAACACTCAAGGTCAACAACTCCTCTTAAGACATCAAGGGTAACAACAACCTCCCTTAACACATCAAGGGTAACAACAACCTCCCTTAACACATCAAGGGTAACAACAATCCTCCTTAACCATCAGGGTAACAACAACCTCCTTAACACATCAAGGGTAACAACAATCTTAACACATCAAGGGTTACAACAACTCCTTAACATCAAGGGTAACAACAACCCTAACACATCAGGTAACAACAACCTCCTTAACCATCAAGGGTACAAAACCTCCTAACACATCAGGGTAACAAATAATCTCTTAACACATCAAGGGTAACAACAACTCCTTAACACATCAAGGGTAACAACAACCTCCTTAACTCATCAGGGTAAACAACTCCTTAACACATCAGGGTAACAACAACTCCTTAACACATCAAGGTAAAACAACCTCCTCTAACATCAAGGGTAACAACAACTCCTTAACACATCAAGGTAACAACAACCTCCTTCCACATCAGGTAACAACAACTCTCCTTAACACATCAAGGTAACAACAACTCCTTAACACATCAAGGGTAACAACAACCTCCTTCCACATCAAGGGTAACAACAACCTCCTTCCACATCAAGGGTAACAACAACCTCCTTCCCACTCAAGGGTAACAACAACCTCCTTCCCACATCAAGGGTAAAAACAACCTCCTTCCACATCAGGGTAACAACAACCTCCTTCCACATCAAGGGTAACAACAACCTCCTTCCACATCAGGGTAACAACAACTCTTCCTCCACATCAAGGGTAAAACAACCTCCTTCCCACATCAAGGGTAACAACAACCTCCTTCCACATCAAGGGTAACAACAACCTCCTTCCACATCAAGGTAACAACAACCTCCTTCCACATCAAGGGTAACAACAACCTCCTTCCACATCAAGGGTAACAACAACTCCTTCCCATCAAGGGTCAACAACTCCTTCCACATCAAGGGTACAACAACCTCCTTCCACATCAAGGTAACAACAACCTCCTTCCACATCAAGGGTAACAACAACCTCCTCCACATCAAGGGTAACAACAACCTCCTTCCACATCAAGGGTAACAACAACTCCTTCCACATCAAGGGTAACAACAACCTCCTTCCACATCAAGGGTAACATCAACCTCCTTCCACATCAATGGTAACAACAACCTCCTTCCACATCAAGGGTAACAACAACCTCCTTCCACATCAGGGTAACAACAACCTCCTTCCACATCAAGTGTAACAGCAACCTCCTTCCACATCAAGGGTAACAACAACCTCCTTCCACATCAATGGTAACAACAACCTCCTTCCACATCAAGGGTAACAACAACCTCCTTCCACATCAAGGGTAACAACAACCTCCTTCCACATCAAGGGTAACAACAACCTCCTTCCACATCAAGGGTAACAACAACCTTCCTTCCCACATCAATGGTAACAACAACCTCCTTCCACATCAATTGTAACAGCAATTCCTTCCACATTAAGGGTAACAACAACCTCCTTCCACATCAATGGTAACAACAACCTCCTTCCACATCAAGGGTAACAACAACTTCCTTCCACATCAATGGTAACAACATCCTCCTTCCACATCAAAGGTAACAGCAACCTCGCTTCCACATCAAGGGTAACAACAACCTCCTTCCACATCAAGGGTAACAACAACCTCCTTCCACATCAAGGGTAACAACAAAATCCTTCCCACATCAATTGTAACAGCAACCTCCTTCCACATTAAGGGTAACAGCAACCTCCTTCCACATCAAGGGTAACAACAACCTCCTTCCCACATCAAGGGTAACAACAACCTCCCTTCCCACATCAAGGGTAACAACAAAATCCCTTCCCACATCAATTGTAACAGCAACCTCCCTTCCCACATTAAGGGTAACAGCAACCTCCCTTCCCACATCAAGGGTAACAACAACCTCCTTCCCACATCAAGGGTAACAACAACCTCCTTCCACATCAAGGGTAACAACAAAATCCTTCCCACATCAATGGTAACAACAACCTCCTTCCACATCAAGGGTAACAACAACCTCCCTCCACATCAAGGGTAACAACAACCTCCTTCCCACATCAAGGGTAACAACATCCTTCCTTCCCACATCAATTGTAACAGCAACCTCCTTCCCACATCAAGGGTAACAACATCCTCCTTCCACATCAAGGGTAACAGCAACCTCCTTCCACACCAAGGGTAACAACAACCTCCTTCCACATCAATGGTAACAACAACCTCCTTCCACATCAAGGGTAAAACAACCTCCTTCCCACATCAAGTGTAACAACATCCTCCTTCCACATCAAGGGTAACAGCAATTTCCTTCCCACATCAAGTGTAACAGCAACCTCCCTTCCCACATCAAGTGTAACAGCAACCTCTCTTTCCACATAAAGGGTAACAACTACCTCCCTTCCCACATCAAGGGTAACAACAACCTCCCTTCCCATGTCAATTGTAACAACATCCTACCTTCCCATATCAATTGTAACAACAACCTCCCTTCCCACATCAATGGTAACAACAACCTCCCTTCCCACATCAATGGTAACAACAACCTCCCTTCCCACATCAAGTGTAACAGCAACCTCCCTTCCCACATCAAGTGTAACAGCAACCTCTCTTTCCACATAAAGGGTAACAACTACCTCCCTTCCCACATCAAGGGTAACAACAACCTCCCTTCCCACATCAAGGATAACAACAACCTCCCTTCCCACATCAAGGATAACAACAACCTCCCTTCCCACATCAAGTGTAACAGTAACCTCTCTTTCCACATAAAGGGTAACAACATCCTCCCTTCCCATATCAATTGTAACAACATTCTCCCTTCCCACATCAATGGTAACAACAACCTCCTTCCCACATCAAGGGTAACAACAACCTCCCTTCCCACATCAAGGATAACAACAACCTCCCTTCCCACATTAAGTGTAACAGCAACCTCCCTTCCCACATCAAGTGTAACAGCAACCTCCCTTCCCACATCAAGTGTAACAGTAACCTCCCTTCCCTTATCAAGGGTAACAGTAACCTCCCTTCCCTTATCAACGGTAACAACAACCTCCCTTCCCACATCAAGTGTAACAGCAACCTCCCTTCCCTTATCAACGGTAACAAAAACCTCCCTTCCCACATCAAGTGTAACAGCAACCTCCCTTCCCTTATCAACGGTAACAACAACCTCCCTTCCCTTATCAACGGTAACAACAACCTCCCTTCCCTTATCAACGGTAACAACAACCTCCCTTCCCTTATCAACGGTAACAACAACCTCCCTTCCCTTATCAACGGTAACAATAACCAGCCTCAGTATATTTCTTTATAGAGTAATTTGCAATTTTCAGCAACATTTCTCTATTCAGTGACCCACAATTAGTAAATAATAAAAGAATGACTAGTTTTATTTCCGCTGCATTTTGGTTGTAGATCAATGTTAGTCACAATGTTAGTCACAATGTTAGTCACAATGTTAGTCACAATGTTAGTCACAATGTTAGTCACAATGTTAGTCACAATGTTAGTCACAATGTTAGTCACAATGTTAGTCACAATGTTAGTCACAAAAAACATTGTGGTTGTTATCAGGTGATTTGATTCTCTTGTAAATCCTTTACGGGTTAATATAGGTCACTGATTAATTCTATGACAATAAGTCAATTCTAATGTTAGGATCTTGATCCAAATCGAATGAAAGTGATTATCTAGCTCAGGTTGTGAGATAACTAGTGCTGGGTAAAGATAATTAGGAAAATTACCCACATTATGTTAGGTAAATGTACACAGATGCAACTAATGTGACATTGTGGCAACGTTTTCCTCTTCAATTTCGCTCTCCAGTTTCGCTCTCTAGTTACGCATTTCTCAAGCCGTAACTTTAGAGCATTATTATTGAAGAAGAATGGTATAAAATACCGACAAGATGAAATTAAGACACATGTGTAACATCCCAGATGTTGCACAAGTGTCTTAATTTCATCTTGTCGGTATTGTATACCATTCTTGTACAACTTGTCAGACACTGCAACATCATGGAATCTTGATTCTGAGGACCTGCACATAACCTTCGCGACTACTACAACTAACCCATCTCTTTGGGTATGACCTACTTCCACTGGGGAATCCCGCCTACCAGTGACTATGCCCTCGTCTGCTACCCGTCCCTTTCCACCTGACGTTAATATATAAGCGCCAGCCTCCTTGCCTCTGCTCCAGAAACTACTAGACTTCGGTGCTGTTCACACCAACTCCAAGGCCGAGGGACTGATTACCTCATCTTTTGTATATAGTTTTTCTGTCTTCAAATTATGTCCTAGAATTTGTATTGATAAAGCCACTGGATGGCGAAACGTCTACAATAAAGATACCCAGATGTTGCACATGTGTCTTAATTTCAGCATTATTATTGTTTATGAATGGTATCTTGCATTGTTCATTGTTCCATCTTTTCCTCTTTGATCCATGAATCATCTCGTGCATGATCAATTGTTCCCTTTATTTCTATTACAATGATCCATGCTTGGTACCACTCAGAGCACAATGCATAGTACCATTATTCCAAACATGCATTGTACCATGCATGGAACATTGTATATTCCTTTCTCCGTACCATGATCTAGGAATGACGCCATTGTTCCTCTTACCATGAACAATGCAGGGTATCATGCAGAACCCATTGTTCTCCCATGGTAAATTGTTCCCTCCATTCCTGTTACTTTGATTCATTCATGGCACCGTCAATGTTCTGTTGTTCCCTCCACTCTTGTTACTTAGAGGTCATTCAAAAATAATTGAAAATAATTCAGCGATGTTGAAAAAATCGTCTTGTTTTTTTCCCCAGGTGATTGTTGTATCGTTTATATAATGTAACTCCAGAGACAAATATTAATGAAGGTCATATAAGTTATTCTCCAATGAAAGGTCACATGCCACAGTAATTTAAAAAAAAAAATATTTCAAATGTAAATTTTTTTTTTAAATTCTTTGTTTTTTTTTGGAGAAAAATATCTGAAGTAAAGTGTTTCAAAATAGATGTAGTGTTGACTTATATTATTTTTAAGGTTTGATTAGTTTTTCAATTTGATGTTTAAAACTATTAGAGATCTAGAACACAATGACATTCCAATATTTTTGTTAAAAAAAAATCAGTCAATTAGAGGCAACAAAACTTCTCTCTTGCAGTAAGACACACTAACCTTGAAAGTTTGAAGCTGATCAGACGAGGCATTCTTCAGTTATCATCACACGGTAACAAATCTGGGATCAGGTTATATAACTTTGTCCATTGGTCTGCCACACATGCAAATAGTCCCATGAAAGTTGCTCTAAATGCAATACACGAACTTTGCAAATTTGAAGCCGATCGAATAAGTCATTCTCCAGTTATAAACGAAAATTTTAGGAAAAGAAAAGAAACATTCTGCTGAGTGTACGTAAATGGGAAAGTTTTGGGAATCACAATCCTCGTTAGGTGAAAAAATGCTCTAACAACGAATTTATTTTTCAGTTTTCTTTTATGATATAGGAGCCTTATTGAAAAAAAGAACAATTTAATAAAATCATTTAAAAAATATACAAATTGGCACTTACACAAACCAAAATCAATGCAAATGATTCTTCCATGATACACCAACGTTTAAGGTTTCAAGCTGAGCAAAAGAAGCATTCTCTAGTTATTACAAGGAACACAATTTATTGGATAAAACTGGCAAATTTAGTTTACATAGTTTAAAGTGAAGGTTAAACTTTCTTTTAATAAATTACACAACACTAAAAAAAACATACCACGGGTGGGGTTCGAACCCGCGGTCACAGAGTCTCAAAACTCCAGACCGTCGCGTAAGCCACTGGGCCAGCTAGCTTCAATAAGATTCATCCAACTAGGTATATTTCTACACCATAGGAAGGTTAGCATAGGCACCACTGTGTCCACAAATGCAAGTTTTTACAGACGAATCTCCCACTAGCATGGTCGTGACGAACTCTAGCTCAAGTCCCCCTCAAAGCCGTCAACATTTCGTGATTCATGTTGACGGCTTTGTTTGTATGGTTTGTTTGCAATCGTGTCATTACGATTTCGTGAGTCCACAACACTGAAAGTCTTAAGTGGATCAGAAATTTTTTTCTTCATTAATTGATCTCATTCCCAGGATTACAAGTTTATTTTAAACAATTTCAATAAAATATTATATTTACCCCTACACGGACTAACTTATGAGTTATCCTTCTCATAGTCGTAATGACCACAGTACGGGTGGGGCTTGAACTAGTGGCAAGTGATTCTAAAACTCCAGGTCAGAGTGTAAGTCACTGGACCAGCTGGGCAGCTTCGTCATCTCTGAAGTATTAGCAAGAATTGTACTCAAAGCAATAAACCCGCCATCACATAGCTGCTACTACTTCTACTACTACCACCACAAGTACTACAACTACTACTACCACCTACAACAATTATATTATGTTTTACACCTCACTCTTTTCCTATATATACCTCTCTGTGTCCTTGTATTGTTTGTAATAGCTTGACAAAAACTCCTGGAGAGCGAAACGTTGCCACAGTAAAATGTCACATTACTTGCACTTGTTTCCTTTCACCTAACTTATTGTCGGTAATTCTACCAACATTATTACATGTTTTAACATGTTGTGACATGTTATATATCCTTATTTTCCTTTGCTGTATTGTTACCCATGTTACAGCATGATTTAACATGTCATGTTTTTTTATTTCCTTATACTGCTGACTTTTCCTGAAATATTTGATGATATTCTCATCACTAATAACCCAGGCTAGGCAGGTCCTACTCATGTACAACCCGTCTCACTTATATACCTCTATAACCTATTTTTAAACATCTTCATTACTTTAGTTTCAATGAACCAACTAAGCAAATTGTTCCTCTATTTGAAAACTTTATTCCAGTAGACATCAACTTTGGTAACCTTTAAGTAGATGGTAACTGTGGTAAAGTGAAGTAAAGAAAACTGAAGTAGACACAGAGATTTGTTTAACTGTTCCAATATTTCTTCTGGCTGCTTTTTATCCTTCATAGGATAATTCCCAGCAATGTTTTCTAAGTCTTGTTCACAAGTGCATCTCTTGTCAATCTTCACACCTTTACTCTCACTGTCAGTGTCTTTAAAATATTCTTAATCAACATTTACCATCGATGTGTATGTGTGAGTGGAAGACATAAGTGTTAATGTTACTATGTTTAACTGTATTTAAAATGACATAGCAGCAAAAGCCAAGGCTGACACAAAATTACCTGGCATCCACATCAGAAGAAAGACAACAGTGAAGAACCCGGTAATTTCTGGGATTATCTGACATTATCACTCACATATTCTTCACATTAGTTTCTCTCTCTGTTGTGTGGTTAGAATTTGTTTTATACAGGTGTTCTGAGTTACTGTACTGTTCTTCTGTGTTACTGTACTATACTGGTCATTTTTGTTAATGTACTGTTCTTCTGTGTTACTGTACTGGTCTTCTGTGTTACTGTACTGGTATTCTGTGTTACTGTACTGGTATTCTGTGTTACTGTACTCTTCTTCTGTTACAGCTTACACAGCTGTGATTGTGCCTGCTTACACAGCTGTGCTTGTGTCTGCTTACACAGCTGTGCTTGTGTCTGCTTACACAGCTGTGCTTGTGTCTGCTTACACAGCTGTGCTTGTGTCTGCTTACACAGCTGTGCTTGTGTCTGCTTACACAGCTGTGCTTGTGCCTGCTTACACTGCTGTGCTTGTGTCTGCTTACACAGCTGTGCTTGTGTCTGCTTACACAGCTGTGCTTGTGTCTGCTTACACAGCTGTGCTTGTATCTGCTTACACAGCTGTGCTTGTGTCTGTTTACACAGCTGTGCTGGTTGTACACAAACACCTGAAAGTTAGGCAAAAAATTTCACTTCTGTTCACTAGTTTTTGGATTAGGTAAAAACTGAAGAGTAATATGTATCTGAATAATAACGATAATTTGCACAAATATGTTTACAGTCTGCGTGGAAATTAATAGTCACTCATTTACATAAAACATAAATGAACACTTTCTTAGTGTCTAAGTCAACACAGGATCATATAAAACTTGTATCACACATAACACCTCAGACTCACACAAGTACCATAGAGCACAACACACTAGCACACAACACATAGTTCACACAGTACATGTGTAAGTAGGTAACCTCTATCAAAGACGGTCTACACAACACAGTGTTGTTACAAACAATCACAGACAAACAACATACAACTTTAGCACAGACTTGAGTTAGAAAAGTTTGGCAAATACTAATTTTATTCAACAATTAGAATATGGAAGTAATGGTCTTCCTCAGACTGACTTCTAACAATAAACAGACATAAAACACCAATAAAATACAGACGTATATTACAAGATACTTTATGTTGGTGAAGGATTAAATGTCTGCGATTTCCCAGGCGATATGTGACTCTTACCAGTTTAATTAACACATTCCAGTAAAATAATTAAAATTATATAGAAGTTAGGATCATCTATGTGGACATTGTTAAATGTTTAATACCAAATTATAAAATTAAGTCACTAGAAGATAAATATAATGAACCTTAGACGAATGAAATGAAGAAAAAAGAAGACTCCGCCGGGAGTTGAGCCCAAGTCTTGTGATTTAGAGGCAGCCGTGCTGACCACTACACCACACAGTCGTGCTGACCACTACACCACACAGTCGTGCTGACCACTACACCACACAGTCGTGCTGACCACTACACCACACAGCCGTGCTGACCACTGCCCACACAGCCGTGCTGACCTCTGCACCACACAGCTATGCTGACCTCTGCACCACACAGCCGTGCTGACCACTACACCACACAGTCGTGCTGACCACTACACCACACAGCCGTGCTGACCACTACACCACACAGCCGTGCTGACCACTGCACCACACAGCCGTGCTGACCTCTACACCACACAGCCGTGCTGACCACTGCACCACACAGCCGTGCTGACCACTGCACCACACAGCCGTGCTGACCTCTGCACCACACAGCCGTGCTGACCACTGCACCACAC
>WNWK01033804.1:0-5000 GCA_009830355.1 Cherax destructor | reverse complement strand
TGTGTGTGTGTGTGTGTGTCGCTTTAGGAGAATAAAATTTCACACTACTTTTTACATAAACGGTCAAATCTGCGGCAACAAACTTACATTTCACTCTTCAACGTCATCGAATTATGTGGCAGCTTTTGTGAAGGTTTGAAGCTTAGCCACTGAGTGATTTGAAAGATATTTCAATACGTTTGGTCATAGGACATGTTAACACGTCAATTTTTCCATGAATATGATTCTCGTTATGGTACAAAATCATTAAAAGTTAGAAGCCGATTGGATGAGGCGTTCTTGAGTTAAGAGAGTAATAATTTATAACAGTTGGACGAAGAAGAAAAAATAAAGGAAATCAAGCAAATTCTTAAAGATACCCCTTACGAGATACCTAAATTCAGGTAATTTTTTAAAGCCTCACTTCAGGGTTACCTAATAAACTGGACACGCAGTACAATGAACGTGAATTATAGTTTTTAATCTGCTTTAGTTATCGGCCGTTTTGTATCCTCCATTACTGATGTTATTTGATAGAAGTGAGGGACAGTATGATTCCAAAACATATCACTGAGGCAAAACCTGACCTGACCCAATTACGCACCTAGTTGTGGTTGCAGGGGTCGAGTCGTAGCTCCTGGCCCCACCTCTTCACTGGCCGCTACTGGGTCACTCTCCCTTCGCCATGAGCTTTATCATACCTCTTCTTGAAGCTATGAATGGATCCTGCCTCCACTACATCATTTCCCAAGCTATTCCACTTCCTGACCACTCTGTGACTGAAGAAATAATTCCTAACATCCCTGTGATTCATCTGAGTCTTCAACTTCCAACTGTGACCCCTTGTTGCTGTGTCCCATCTCTGGAACATTCTGTCTTTGTCCACCTTGTCAATTCCTCTTTGTATTTTATATGTCGTTATCATGTCTTCCCTATCTCTCCTGTCCTTCAGTGTCGTCAGGTCGATTTCCCTTAACCTCTCTTCGTAGGACATACCCCTTAGCTCCGGGACTAGTTTTGTTGCAAACCTTTGCACTTTTTCTAGTTTCTTTATGTGCTTGGTTAGGTGTGGGTTCCAAACTGGTGCTGCATACTCCAGTATAGGCCTAACGTACACAGTGTACAGGGTTCTGAACGATTCTTTATTAAGATGTCGGAATGCTGTTCTTAGGTTTGCTAGGCGCCCATATGCTGCAGCAGTTATTTGGTTGATGTGCGCCTCAGGAGATGTGCCTGGTGTTATACTCACCCCAAGATCTTTTTCCTTGAATGAGGTTTGTAGTCTCTGGCCCCCTAGAGTGTACTCCGTCTACGGTCTTCTTTGCCCTTCCCCAATCTTCATGACTTTGCCCTTGGTGGGGTTGAACTCCAGGAGCCAATTGCTGGACCAGGCTTGCAGCCTGTCCAGATCCCTTTGTAGTTCTGCCTGGTCCTCGTCCGATTGAATTCTTCTCATCAACTTCACATCATCTGCAAACAGGGACACTTCGGAGGCTATTCCTTCCGTCATGTCGTTCACAAATACCAGAAACAGCACCGATACTAGGACTGACCCCTGTGGAACCCCAATAGTCACAGGCGCCCACTCTGACACCTCACCACGAACCATGACTCTCTGCTGTCTTCCTGACAGGTATTCCCTGATCCATTGGAGTGCCTTCCCTGTTATCCTTGCCTGGTCCTCCAGCTTTTCCACTAATCTCTTGTGTGGAACTGTGTCAAACGCCTTCTTACAGTCCAAGAAAATGCAATCTACCCACCCCTCTCTCTCTCTTTTCTTACTGCTGTCACCGTGTCATAGAACTCCTGTAGGTTTGTGACACAGGATTTCCTGTCCCTGAAACCGTGTTGGCTGTCGTTGATAAGCTCATTCCTTTCTAGGTACTCCACCACTCTTCTGATAATCTTCTCCATGACTTTGCATACTATACATGTCAGTGACACTGGTCTGTAGTTTAGTGCTTCATGTCTGTCTAGTTTTTTAAAAATTGGGACTACATTTGCTGTCTTCCATACCTCAGGTAGTCTCCCTGTTTCGATAGATGTGTTGAATATTGTTGTTAGTGGTACACAGGTAACAACACCTTGATGCTCTACCACAAATACGTTCACCTCTACAACCGCTTAATTATGGAAATAAAAAATCAACACTTTTATTAGATTAAGCAAAGTAGACGCTTGCAAATTATCTTACGAAAGGTAAAGAAATGTCCCAAAAAATATTAATACGTCCCTCTCACTTTTTTCACATCTTCACTTCTCTGACATCTTCTATATTATGAAAAAACATTCCTAACCAGACACTCCCACACACAAATAAAACATTAAAACTCTGTGTGAAGAAAATATAATCTTCAAACACCGAGACTCGACCTCCTGACAAAAGGAATTTCAGCGACCATCTAATAACTTGGCTTGCAGGTCTTCTTAATGTCTTGTTCACTGATCTTTTATTTACTAGTATGTTAACCTTCTGTTTCAGTGTTTTACTCTATTGTTATTGTATGTTGTTGTACGATTCTTGAGTGTTGCTGTTCTGTTCTATGTTATTGTATTGTTCTTTTGTTTTACGGTACAGTTCTCGTGTGTTGTATTACTCTCGGATTTAATGTTTTGTTTTAATGTATTTCTGTACTAGTTGGTCATGTTACTGTATTGCCTTGTGTAACAGCATTTTTTAAAGTTATTATACTTATATGTCATTGTAATGTTTCATTATATTCCGGTACTATTCTTGCCTGATTGAATATCTTTGTTTTGTGTTACTGTATTGTTCTTCTGTGTAACTGCACTTGTGGTTTTCGGTGCTCTTTTTATTTGCTTTTATGTTGCTGTATTTTCCCATGACAACTTCCACAATAGTTTCTCCCATATTGGCCTTCATGTCTCCCAGAACAATTATATAGACTCAAAATTCCCGAAACATTCACTTAACAATTCTTAGAACCCATATCCCACTCCTCTGTATTATTTTAATACAAATAACACAATACATAACACACAACAATAATATCTCTCCAGGAATAAAGCTGATTATTATGGTAGTCTCGGTCTGGCAAAAAAGATGTTATCAGTCTATCCTTCAACCTGGCAAATTCGAGTCAATGTTTGTCTCCTATACTAATGTTTTATGCACTTATATGTTGCTGTACTGTACCTTTGCAAAATTTGCTACAAAAATATATTATTTTACTCGCTTCTTTTTATGTTTACCTTGTGCTTAGTTATGTTGATCCATACACCTCCTTCCCTTTTTAGTCTCTGTCTGTTCTTCATAACTTAAACTTTGTCTTTCACATCACTTTGTAAATCACAGTTCTGATATACACATTTCCTGGTATACTCAGCAGACAATACACAAACATCTACTGTTCATATTGCTTAAAAAATATTTTACAATTCTAACACAGTGTCTGGCAGCTGTTGAAGTGATTAGAAGTAAAGAGTGACACAAAAGCTATACTTGCCAAGAGCGATGTTTACTAACGAATAGACGTAATTAAAACTCAGATACTATTATTGTACATCAACACTGCTCCAGTAGTTTCAACAGTACGTAAACATTTGACGGTTATAAACAGAGAATCACACTTCTGTTCACCCATTAAGGGATCTTTTGAAACAGCAATTGTAATATGCACCTGAATAAAGACATTTTGCACAAACATGTTTACACTGAGATCAATTTCATAAAGGAAAGTTTGTGAAATAATGTATATATTTTAACCATCGTTATTACTTTAGTATATCTACTGTTAGCACTCAGTGTGATGGCGAGGGTTGCTTCTGCACTCTAAGAAGTGAATGAATTTGCCCAACACTGTTATAAGACTTAGTCAGGGAGAGTGACCCAGTAGCGGCCAGTGAAGATGCGGGGCCAAGAACTACGACTTGACCCCTGCAACCACAACTAGGTGAGTACACACACACATCTTGGGGTGAGTATAACACGGAGCACATCTCCTGAGGCACACATCAATCAGATAACTTCTGCAGCATACGGGCGGCTGACAAACCAAAGAATAGCGTTCCAATACCTCACTAAGGAATCGTTCAAGACTTTGTACACCATATACGTCAGGCCCATACTGGAATATGCAGCACAAGTTTGGAACCCACACCTGGTCAAGCACGTCAAGAAACTAGAGAAAGTGCAAAGGTTTGCAACAAGACTAGTCCCAGAGCTAAGGGGATTGTCCTACGAAGAAAGGTTAAGGGAAATCGGCCTGACGACACTAGAGGACAGGAGGGTTAGGGGAGACATGATAGCGACATATAAAATACTGCGAGGAATAGATAAGGTGGACAGAGACAAGATGTTCCAGAGAGGGAACACAGAAACAAGGGATCACAATTGGAAGTTGAAGACTCCTATGAGTCAAAGAGATGTTAGGAAGTATTTCCTCAGTCATAGAGTTGTCAGGAAGTGGAATAGCCTAGAAGCATTCAAAGCTTCAAGAAGAGGTATGATAAGGCTAATGGCGAAGGGAGAGTGACCCAGTAGCTGCCAGTGAAGAGGCGGAGCCAGGAGCTATGAATCGACCCCTGCAACCACAACTAGGTGAGTACAATTAGGTGAGTTCAAATGAACACACATACATACATACATACATACACACATGCACACACGCAGGCACACCAAACACCACACACACACACACACACACACACACACACACACACACACACAAATGGTAAGGACTCGAAGGACCCAGGGATCAGAGGAGAAAGGTTCTGGAAGGGAATGGAGGAAGAGCAGTGCAAAGGATGGAACAAGAGTGGGAAAACTAGGAGGCTTTCTGTGAAATTGGAAAAGAGGTTGGAGGAGGAAAAAGACTTGGGAGTCACAAGTCGAACTGCTGTAGCCAGGATAAGGGTCCTAGAAGATGAGGTAAACAGACTGAAGTAGGTTTGGGGGTACTGACTAGAGAAGACACAGTATCTGAAGCTGGTGCACCCTATGAACAGGGGCCCAACGGGAAGGAAGGAGATATTTACGCTAAGGCCCTATCAGCCTACCA
>WNWK01033803.1:0-20878 GCA_009830355.1 Cherax destructor | reverse complement strand
CGTTCAGTGGTCTCTGATCATCCATTGTCCCTTAAAACGGCTCATTTACCCCAAAAGGGGATATAGTCGGGTTTTCTGGGCCCCAGTTCGACTGTCAATTGTCCGGGAAACCCCAAAACCCCTTCGAAGGAAAATTTGTCAAACCAGGCTAAAATTTTTTAAACCCCCCTTTTCCATATTTTTCAGGGGGGGGCTGATCGTAGAACCTTCCCCTCACATTCAGCCCTAATTTTGCCCAAACTCGATTATGGTGCCCAGATATAGGTGGCCTCCCCTCCCATTCTTTTATCCTTAACCCCTATCACCAGGATTACGTTTATCCCTTTTGGGTGCATTTCGTTTTTTCCCGGTTGAGAGCCTCTAGGGAAGCGAACATTCCATCCTTATCCGATCGTCGTGATGCACATTGCATTCGCTATTTTGTTGCTCTCATGACCTCCGCAATCCTTCCATGTATAGGATTGTTACAGATGTTAGTAGGCGCTCTTTATTTGTTCGTCGCCCTGCTTGCTTCGTCCCTTTTCTCTTCGTCTACATTCACTCCTGTCTTTCCTTCAGCTCCCACCTCATACAGTGGTACCTCGAGTTACGATATTTTTCGTTCGAGAATGCTGTTCAAGTGCCATTACCAAGCAATTTATCCCATAAGGAATAATGTAAAATAGACTAGTCCTTTTACACCCCAAAAATATACTACAAGCATTTAAAAAAATAAACTTACATAAAAGGGCGATTTTGGGACCATCGTAACTCGAGTACCACTGTATGTTCATGTGACATCTCCTTTCCCTGCCCCTTGGGAAGTTCCTGCTGTCCGTGTCTGTTCTATTCCTCTAACGTGAAAGCCCAACTACCTACGGCGGTCCGCTATTTCTTTCTAGACTATTTCCGTTCTCATTCCCATGCCATCGCAGTATACACCGATGGTTCAAAGTCATCTGATGGCGTCAGATTTGCAGCAGTGTTTCATGGACGTCGTCGTGCAAGGCATCTATTACCCTCGGCTAGCATATTTATGGCTGAATTGTATGCCATTCTTGTGGCACTTATCCGTTGCATCTATGCCTGTGTCACCATTTGTGGTCGTTTCAGACTCCCTTAGTGCTTTCAGGCTATCCATAAAATTGATACACCCCCCCTAGTTCTTCGTATCCACCTTTGTTACGCCGTATCTTTAAGCATAAAGATATTGTCTTTTGTTGGGTCCCTGGTCATGTTGACGTACAGGGCAATGAACAGGCAGACATGCTGCGCGTCAGCAGTACATGACCTTCCAGTTTCATATAGAGGTGTTCCTTTCACAGACTATTTTGCGGTCATTGCTACCCACCTCGCACCCGTTGCAGCAACGCTGGTCTGACCTGCTGAATAACAAAATTCATTCTATTAAACCGGTTATAGGTTTCTGGCCTTCTTCTTGTCACCAATGCCGAGGTTGGGAGACTACACTCTCCCGTCTTCACATCGGCCACACTCGTCTTACTCACGGGTATCTCATGGAGAGGCTCCCTACCCCTTTCTGTGAGCATTGTCAGGTTCCAGTGTCTGTTTGACATATTCTGCTGGACTGCCCACTCTATCAACGAGCACGCAGAATTTACCTCCAACGGCGTCTTCGCTCTGCGGCCCTTTCTTTACCTTCCCTTCTCTCAGATGGACCCTCCTTTAATCCTGACTCTCTCGTTGACTTTTTGACAGAAACTGACTTACTACACAAACTCTAGCACCTCCCTCAGTCCCTTCTACCTTGATATCTTGCTACCCTCTATCCCTGCACTATCCACCATCCTGCTGCACTCCATACCCTACTAATCATCCATCTCCCTCTTACAACACATTCTCCCTGCATCCTGCAATAACCTGCAGCGCTGTATAACCCCTGTTGTTTAGCGCCTCTATTTGATTATAATAATAATCATCAACAAAACTGCACATCGTTCCACTTGGAACAAATTTCCTTAAGCACTGAAGAAGGCACCTCCTTCACTCTCTCTTCCTCCTTCTGTGAAGCAATAACCTCAGCACTGGTCTGATGCTGTTCCAGCTCTTGCAGCTCTTCAGTTGTTAGCTCTACCCTGTGCTCCTCCACCAACTCTTCCACATCCTCACCACTCATCTCCAACCCCAGGCTGTTCCCCAATGCCACAATATCTTCCACAACAGGCACAGGGTCGTCAGGGTCAGCCTCAAATCCTTCAAAATCCCTCTTTTTCAACACAATCCAGCCACAGTGGTCTCCAAGCAAAGTTCAAAGTCCTGGAAGTCACTCCCTCCCAAGCCTTACCTATAAGGCCTATGCAATGCACGATATTGAAGTGATCTTTCCAGCACTGTCTTAGGGTCAACTTAGTGTCCGAGGTCATTTGAAAGCACTATTCAAACACTGCTTTGGTGTACAGTTTCTTGAAGTTTGCATTGACCTGCTGGTCCATGGGCTGGATGAGAGGAGTGGTGTTAGGAGGCAAGAACTTCACTCTGATGAAATTGAAGTTGTCAGACAACAACTCTTCCAAGTTGTGAGGATGAGCAGGAGCATTGTCCAGTACCAGGAGGCACTTGAGTGGCAATTTCTTTTCCAGGAGGTATTTCTTCACACTAGGGCCAAAGACTCCAGTCAACCATTCCATGAAAAAGTCGTTAGTGACCCATGCATTAGTGTTAGCCTTCCAATGCACACACAGATAATTCCTGTTAACATTGTGTTTCTTGAAGGCTCTGGGATTTTCTGCGTGATACACCAGTAAAGGCTTCACTGGCATTGGCACACATCATAAGAGTTAGCCTGTCTTTCATAGGCTTGTGTCCTGGCAGTGCCTTTTCCTCCTGAGTAATGAAGGTCCTGTTGGGCATTTTCTTCAAAAGCAGGCCTGTTTCATCACAAACACTTGTTGGGGGAGGAATTCTTCAGCCTCATAACCCTTAAATTCACTCACAAACTTTTTCAGCTGCATTGTCTGAGCTGGCTGCTTCACCATGTCTCGCAACACTGTGTATGCCACTACGTTTCTTAACCCTCTCAAACCAGCCTCTGCTGGCTTTAAAATCACTCTCCTCACCACTGGTTCCAGGCATTGTCTTGACAAGATCTGCGTGCAACTTCCTTGCCTTTTCACAAATTATCACCGTGGAAATACTATCACCTGCTATCTGTTTATTGTTTATCCACACCCCCAACAACTTCTCAACCTTATCCACTGTTTTCGATTATTTTTCGTTAACATATCAACCCCTTTTGCAACATTAGCTTCCTTGATCTCATTTCTCTTTGCCAGGATAGTGCCGATGCTAGATTTGTTTTTGTTGTACATCCTGGCAAGCTCACTCACACGTACGCAACTCTCATATTTTTAAACAATCTCTTTCTTCAGATCGATGGTGGTCTTCACTCTCTTTACCACAGGGGTGCCACTAGGAAGCTTCTTTGGACCCATGGTGACTTATTTCATAGTGACAATCACTGAACCACCAATAAACACAACAAAAGTACAGTATATTGTGAATGTTTGAAAGAGCACGCTGGGTAATGTTCTCTCAAGTGTAAACAATGCTTGACTGGCGTCCTGTCCGCCTCACAGCGCTTGCGCGGGGCAGGCGAACAGGTCTGGTATGGTTCGCTACACGAGTAAATGTTTGCTACATGAGAAAAATATTTTGCGAAAAAAGCGTTTGTTACACGATTTGTTCGCTATGTGGAACGTTTGTTAGTCGGGGTTCCACTGTATTACTTATTACCAAACCTCTTTCTACACAGAGCTCAATTAAAGGCTTCCCATTTACATTAACCCCTGGCACCCCAAATTTACCTACTACTCCCTCCACAACATTTTTACCCACCTAAGCATTAAGATCCCCAACCACAAGTACTCTCTCACTTGGTTCAAAATTCCCAACGCACTCACTCAACATTTCCCAAAATCTCTCTTCTCCAGGTTCATAAACACTTAATATAACCCACTTTTCACATCCAACCTTTATTTTACTCCACATAATCCTTGAATTTATAAATTTATATTCCCTCTTTACCTGCCATAACTGATTATTCAACATTATTGCCACTCCTTCTTTAGCTCTAACTCAATTTGAAACCCCTGACCTAATCCCATTTATTTCTCCCCACTGAAACTCTCCTACCCCGTTCAGCTTTGTCTCACTTAAAGCCAGGACATCCAGCTTCTTTTCATTCATAACATCTACAATCATGTCTTTCTTATCATTTGCACAACATCCACGCACATTCAGACATCCCACTTGGACGGTTTTCTTCTTTTTCTTTTTAGTAATCTATACAGGAAGAGGGGTTACTAGCCCATTGTTCCCGGCATTTTAGTTGACTTTTACAACACGCATGGCTTACGGGGGAAAGATTCTTATTCCACTTCCCCATGAATATGAAAGGAAAAGCAATAAGAACAAGAACTATTAAGATAAAAATCAAAGAAAATTCATTTGAGTGTATACAAAACGTGTACATGCAAGTGTAGTGTGACCTAAGTGTAAGCAGAAGTAGCAACACGTACCTGAAATCTTGCACGTTTATGAGACAGAAAAAAGACACCAGCAATCCTACCATCATGTAAAACAAATACAGGCATTTACCTGTTGAATTGTAATTGAAGCTGTCAGTCACATATGGTCAGAGTTGATATTTAGGCTTAATTTGTGTTAGCTGTTTTATCTTTATTTTTTAAACTTAAATCAAGGTTATGGTGATCCTTTGCTTCTGGTGAAGGGCTCTTGACCCAAGGAATTGGAGTTGCCTTCCATTGGAGTTGCCTCCCATTCTTCAGGCACTTTGTCCTTTGTGGGTTTAGTGCTTCCAAGTGAGTGAGATAATAATTTTTAATATAGATACATGTGTCATGTATGTTGTTGTTTCAGTTACAAAATATGATGTTAGGTAAAAGAACACGTGCAACTAATGCAACATTTTGTTGTGGCACAATATCAAAACCTACAAGAATCTCCTAGACTAGTACCTCATTACTAGACCACATCTGGACTAACACTATATCCCCTCTAAAATCAGGCATAATCACAGACAACACCACAGACCACTACCCTACCTTTCTCATAACCAACCTAGGTAAATTGCCCCAAGATATTACAAAAGTTACCTTCAGGCTCCATAACGAGTCAGCTGTTAATAACTTTATAGCAGCTATGATTAACATTGACTGGCATAATGAGTTAGAAACATACTCAGATACTAATGAATCATCAAGATTTTCCTTAAAAAAGCACACCACCTCTATAACAAACATTGCCCTAAAAAATCTAAGCAGATCACAGCTAAGAGACTTAACAATCCCTAGCTAACACCCAGCATCCTTAAATCCATTAACAAAAGGCACCAATATGAAAAACAATACAGAAGGGGTCTAATAACCAGAGAATAATTCAAACGCTACTCATCAATCCTTACCAGCCTGATAAGAAGGTCCAAAAAATTGTATTATGAGAACAGACTCCAGAACATAAAAGGTGATATGAAAAAGACCTGGAAAACCCTATCTACAATTCTAGGAAATAAAAAGTTATCCAAGAACAATACCATCAAATTATCAAAAACAGATGAACCCCTACTCTCACCAACTGAGACAGCAAACAGACTTAATGTTTTCTTCTCCACCATAGGAAAGAATCTAGCGAGTAAAATCCCAAGCTCGAACACCCGTCCAACAGATTACCTCACAAACACCTACCCAAATACACTATTCCTAGCTCCTACCAACCCAATTGAAGTCTCACTCATAATCAATACCCTTAAAAACAAGGCAGGAGACATAAACAGCTTACCACCTTTTATGTACAAAAAAGCTTCACAGGTACTGTCACCAATTATAGCAACACTATTCAATAAATCCATTGAAGCCTCTACCTTCCCATCAATTCTCAAAATAGCTAGGGTCACCCCGATCCACAAAGGAGGTGATCAAACAGACTTGAATAATTATAGACCTATTTTTAATTTACCACTGCTCTCCAAAATCTTTGAAAAGTTAATTCATAGACAGATCTATTCCTACCTCATCTCACACAATGTACTCAACCCCTGTCAATTTGGTTTCATGACCAACAAGAGCACAAACGATGATATTATACACATGCTAGAGTTAATATACACTGCACATGAAAAGAAAGAAGTCCCACTGGGAATCTTCATTGATCTACGCAAAGCTTTTGATACAGTCGACCATGATTTACTGCTCACAAAATTAGCACACTATGGTATAAGGGGGCACCCACTCAACTACCTAAAGTCATCCCTTAGCAACAGAAGCCAATACTTGTATACAAATGGAGCGAACTCTTCCACACAACAAATTACAGTCAGAGTCCCTCAAGGAAGTGTCCTGGGGCCACTCCTATTCCTCATTTACATAAATGACCTACCGAATGCATCACAACTACTCAAACCCATATTATTTGCGGATGACACAACATATGTCTTCTCTCACCCAAATCCAGTCATGCTGGCTAACATTGTTAATGCCGAATTACAGAAAATATCTACATACATGGATGACGACTAACAAGCTTACTCTCAATACTGACAAGACCTACTTCATACAGTTTGCAAACAAAGCCACAAATGTTCCACTTAACATAACGCTCAATGGTTCACCCATCACAAGACTCACAGAGGGAAAATTCCTAGGAATCCACCTTGACAGTGGCCCTAAATTCCAAACACACATACAACAAATTAACAAGAAAATCTCAGACAGTAGGCATATTATCAAAGATACGCTATTATGTGCCTCAATCAGCTCTCCTTGCGCTATATCATTCACTTATCTACCCTTATCTCATCTATGGAATCTGTGCATGGGGATCAACAACAATAAATCACCTCAGACCACTCATAACCCAGCAAAAGGCTGCAGTCAGAATGATAACAAATTCCCACTCTAGACAGCATACTCCACCAATATTCAAAAGCCTAAGACTACTCACTGTAAAGAACATTCACACTTATTCTTGTGAATACTACATACATAAAACTCTACACTCAAATATAAACCCTCCGCTCAAAATTCTCCTCACCAACTTTAATAGAACCCATGACCACAACACAAGACAGATCGCTTTTTGATATACCCCGAGTCCATATCAACCTATGTAATAAGTCTGTGCACATAAAGGGCCCCAGAATCTGGAATTCATTACCAGCCAATACTAAGATAACCTTATCTGAAAATCAATTTAAGACTCTTCTCAAAAACCACCTACTCACCCTAAACTAAATACAGTGGTACCTCGGTTAACGATGGTCCCCAAACTCGCCCTTTTATGTAAGTTTATTTTTTTTAAATGCTGTTGTAAGTGTATTTTTGGGGGTTTAAAAGGACTAGTCTATTTTACATTATTCCTTATGGGGATAAATTCGTTTGGTAATGGCACTTGTACAGCATTCTGGAACGAAAAAATATCGTTAACCGAGGTACCACTGTACTCATAACTGTAAACTACTTTAAAAAATGCTCAATATTATTTTCCTATAATATAATTTCAATTTTTTTACTAACATTTTAATATTGTGTAACACCCTACTCAACACCCTAAAACCCTAAACTAAATACTCATATTATAAATTACTTTCAAAAATGCTCAATGTTATTTTCCTTAAGATAATCTCAATTTTTATATTACCATCTTCCTAAACACTTGTTACAATGTAATATCATCATATTGTAATTTGAAATCAATTTTATAACTAGAATAATCTCAATCAATTTCTCAAATATTATGTATGTACGTAGTCTATAAGTCATTAGATTAAACTGCCCTTAATGCCATGGCATGCCAGTGGCTCTCCTTGCACTTCAGTTTGTTTGTAACTACAAATATCTCTGTACAATTTTCAATGAAATAAAATTGACTTTACTTTACTTTACAATATAATGTCACATTAATTGCAACATTATATTGTAATTCTATCAACATTATTACACAACTCGGTGATCCCAGTGGGAATAAAGTTGTAATGACTTTGTTAGGTTATCTTAGGTTAAATCATCACCTGTTTTTCACCACTCTATATGTACAGGTGGTCCTCCACATTCGCGAGCTTCGAACATTCGCTAATGCCCAGCCGCCTCTTACTGACACTGGCAGTAGAGTTACAATCCACACACTAGACTCATCATGCCATGCAGTTACACTCCATATAATCACCTCCATTCAACTGTCATCAGTAACTGCATGGCTAACTATCATCACCATCATCATTGTCATCATCATCATAAGTCATCAGAGTTTGTCTGCCTAACCTTATGAGTGGTGAGTGTTTTGTTTGTTCATTATTTGTTATTAAACCATAATATGTATATACAATATTTTATGATGTTTTTATGTGTTTTATGATTGTTCATGGTTCAATAGGTTAAGGAAGCAGCATTGTTAGGCTAAGTAAATGCCATTACAGTGGACCCCCGGTTTTTGTAATTAATCCGTTCCAGAGGGCGCTACTAAAGCCGAATATTACTAAATCCGAATATTTCCCCCATAAGAAATAATGAAAATTCAATTAATCCGTTCCAGACACCCAAAAGTATTAACCCTTTGGGGGTCGACAGGCCCTCTCCCAAACTTGTTCTCAGGGCCAAAAATGTTTTTGAAAAAAAAAATTCTTATGAAATAATAGAAAATCGTTTTTCGATCAAAACGACGCCAAAAGTATAAAATTTGATGGAAAACTTACGGAATTATGCTCTCGCAAAGTTATCAGTCTCGACGATATTTACGCATCAGCAATTTCGCCCACTTTGAGCCCTATTTTTGGCCAATTCCAATGTTCCAGTCTACTAAAATCATAGCTATTTCGCTAGAACTCCATTTCTTCTATCGATTGAGTATAAGAAACTGCCCATTTACCAATTTCAACTACCCAAAAAAGTGGTCAGAAATTGGCAATTTGGCCAATTTCACACAAATTTCAAACGATGCCAATTTCAAAATGGGGTCCAAAATAAACAAGGCAGACATTCCTGGCACTAAAATAACATCTTCTCGGTTCATTAGTCACGTCTCCAGGCCCATTTTGAATTTTTATTCTGACAAAAAATGGAAGATTTACTGTTATGTATACAACTGCATCATTGTAAAAATGGTATAAATAATATCACCGCACTTGTGAAGGAATATTAGACTCACCAGTTGACGTGTATTGGACGCGTAGTGTGATTTGTTTACTCTTGAACATCGGCAAAAATCGAACATTTTCGCTACTTTGAGCTCAATTTCAAGGTACTTGCCATTGTTAAACTAAACAAAATCATTTCAATGTCTGTAATATATCTTCCATTCTATCAAATGAGACCAAGAAAACGAGAATACATCAATAAATACCATACAAAAATAGACTGCAAAGTCGCTGTTTTAAACAAAAAATACGGTCAGAGTTTTTTTTTTTCTCATTAGGCAGTGTGTGCTGCAGGATTTTTTTTATACTGCGCACACTGACCACACACACCCATTCTTTCATATGTAGGCCTACCAGCCGTTTCCTGCTTAATTTGAGGCCGCTAGAATTTATTCATACTAGTACGGCACCGACCCTGGCGCGTAAAACGTACTAGTACGGCACCGACCCCGAAAGGGTTAAAATAAATTTTGTTTCAACATTAAATTACACAAAGAATGAGACATAAAGTATAAAACAGTAAAAACTTGACACTTACCTTTATTGAAGAGTTGTTGATGTGTGGAAGATGGAAGGAGGGGAGAGGAAGGAGTTGCTAGTGTTTGGAAGGGAAATCCCCTTCCATTAACACTTCAGGTACCAAGTCCTTTTCTGGGGTTACTTCCCTTCTTTGTTTTTTAATGCCACTAGGACTGGCTTGAGAGTCACTGGACCCCTCTCTCACAAAAAATCTGTCCAGGGAGCTCTGTGTGTGGCGTTTCTTTAAAATGTCCCTGAAATGGAACAACACATTGTCATTGTACATGTTGCCAGCACGGCCTGCAACAGCTTTGTTAGGGTGAAAATGATCCATAAATCTTTGTACATCAGTCCATTTGGCACAAATCTCCTTAATCATTGAAGAAGGCAAAATCTTCCATCTCTCTTCCTCCTCCTCTGCAGCAATTTCCTGAACTGTGGTCTGTTGCCATTGCAGATGAATCTCTTGTAGATCTGCAGTGGTTAGCTCTTCATTGTGGTCCTCCACCAACTTTTCCACATCCTCGATAGTAACCTCCAACCCCATGGACTTCCCCAGTGCCACAATTTGTTCCACAATAGGCTCAGGGTCCTGTGGCTCAGCCCCAAAATTTCAAAACCCCTCTCTGGGACACAGTCTGGTCACAATTTTCTCTAAGCAGAGTTCAAAGTCCTGGAGCTCACTTCCTCCCAAGCCTTCCCTATATGGTTTATGCAGTGAAGGATATTGAAGTGATCTTTCCACGATGGAAGCGAGGGTTGTATAGGCTTTGCCATACAGCCTGGCCAGCTCAGCGACATGTACTCCACTTTCATATTTTGCTATTTATCTCTTTTTTTTTCTGTTCTACCGTGTTTCTGACCTTCTTTACCACAGGGCTGGCACTAGGAGGTTTCTTTGGGCCCATGGTGGCTTATTTAGCAGTTGCAAGCACTAAAAACAATGGAATAATGACAAAATGTATGGTATGAATGTGTGGGTGACCGTCACTCGCTGGTAAACAATGGCACACTGACTCTGGATGGAGTGTTGGGCCGTGCGGGCCACGCGTACGCGTCCAGGACGAATTACTAATTCCAAGTGGATCTATGATTACCGAACCAATATTTTTAGGAAAAATGTTACTAATTCCGAATTTTATGAAATGCGACGACTACAAAATCCGGGGGTCCACTGTATTATATTTCCCTACAATATATTTGCTCACCAAATATTTGCGAATTTTCAACATTTGCGAGGTTCTTGATCCCCTAACCCTCACGAATGTGGAGGGCCACCTGTACATTGATTATGATTAAGTTGCACTGATGTAAATGCTTTATACTGTATAAAACATGTTTTCATGATTTAAATAAAAATAAACATTTCTATCTTATCCCTTCCTATTGTGTTTGCACATTTATGTCACTCATTTGTTCACTGCAGCGATTAAAAAAAGGAGGTAGGCAACAAGATTTTTCATTAATCTTAAGATTTTATAATCACATTTATAAAAATTGATTTAGTATAATCATTATTTATTTTACTTTGTTTAATGCAGATAAAATCACTATGGAGGAAGGTATTCTTTCACTGCGATGGAATAATCATCGTTCGACTTTTTTCCACGTTTTATCAACACTTCATCGTAAGGTAAGGCTTTCTATTTTTCATCAACAACTTGCAAAATAAGTATGAAAGTCACCTCAGTAAGACAGACAAAATTAATAAGAAATATCAACAAGGCCTTCCAACGAGCAAAGGAAAACATGATAAACCATGGAATGGGTGGGGTTTGAACCCATGGCAGGTGAGTTGTAAAACTCTTGGCCAGTGCATAAGCCACTGGACCAGCTGGCTACAATAAGATTCATCTCCTTGCTCACCATTAATTCAAACCCCACCCATTCTTTTTTTTTAATCATGTTATTACAATTCCATGAGTCAAAACAACATGATTATCATTGGTGGCCAGTTTTTAACTGCTTAGGTATAGGAGGAAGCCCTCAAAATGGGCTCAATGTAAACACAGGCAGACCATATCATAGAACATAAACAGGTGAAAGACTTGGGAATAATTTTGTCAGAGGATTCGTCATTTAGAAGATACAATAAGGAAAAGGCAGCAGAGGTCAAGAAACTGACTTGGTGGATTATGACAACTTTCAAAGCAGGAGTTATTCCATTGATGGATCTTTTCAGATAACTTGTGGTCTCACTCTCTCCTTGAATATTTTTCTATGCTGACAGTGTCTTTCAAGGCAGGAGAAACAGCAGAGTTGGAAAATGTACAGAGACTGTATACTGTCCAAATAGTAAATAAAACATCTAAACTATTGGGAATACCTCAGAGCACTTTGATTGTTCTCTCTGGAATGGAAGAGAGCAAGGTACTGTCCCTGATAATATATACTGTAGACCCTCGGTTTACATAATTAATTTGTTCCAGAATGCTGTTCAAGTGCCGTTACCAAACGAATTAGTTCCCATAAGGAATAATGTAAATTAGATTAGTCCTTTTAGACCCCCAAAAATACACTTACAAAAGCACTTACAAAAATACACTTACATAATTGTTCGAGTTTAGAGCAGTACGTAAACTGGGGGTCCACTGTACATGGAAAGTACATGTGGGACTGGTCTCTAACTTGTACATTGCTATAACAACTTACTAGAGTGAAAAATATGGGAGAAAGTGTGAAGTAAACCTAGTGAAGAGCAGGGATGCCATAGGTATACAGTGGAACCTTGGTTTTCGTATGCCCTAGTTTGTATGTAAAACTATAGTTATTCTGTATAAAATGTATTTTTTGTTAATATTTCACATAAAAAATAATGTAAATGCAATTAATCCGTTCTAGATACCCAAAAATATTAACAAAAAATACATTTCATAGAGAATAACTATAGTTTTACATACAAACTAGGGCATACGAAAACCGAGGTTCCACTGTAGTTAAGAAAACACTGTGTCAACATCCATTGTTGACACAGCAGATACTAGAAATACAGCTAGACAGGTTCTTTCTGTAAGTTGGTTGTTATGGCTCTGAGGGTCTTTGGATCACTAGTACAGGTTGACCATCACTAATCCGGCATCATTGGGACCTGTAGGGTGCCGGTTTAGTGATTTTGCCGGATTACAGAGTGGTTAAGTTAGAATACACTTAACCCAACGATGATATTTATGCATTGGCGATTTCACCCACTTTAAGCCCTATTTGTTGCAGTCTACCAAACTCATAGGTATTTCGCTAGTATTCCTTCTGTCGATTGAGTACAAGAAACCACCTATTTACCTATTTCAACTACCCAATAAAGTGGTCAGAAATACATAGGTAATTTGGCCAATTTCACACAAATTTCAAGATATGCCAATTTCAAAATAGGGTCCAGAATAAACAATGCAGACATTCCTGGCACTAAGATAACATTTTCTCTTTTCATTAGTCATGTCTCCAGGCCCCTCTTATACGTATTACACTTGCTTTTTATTTTGAATTTTTATTCACACAAGAATAGAAGATTTACTGTTATGCAGACTACTGCATTACAGTGGAACCTCTGGTCACGAACGCTTCTGAACATGAACAAATCGGTTCATGACCAAAAAATTTGCCAAATTTTTGCATCTGGTCAAGAATACATACTCGGGTGCCAAACAAACACAGCCGTGCCAATTTTCACGTTCTGCGGCATTTTTTTTGCACACTAATTTTTCCCACTTCCTGTTTGTGTACATCTAACAGACCCTTTGCCTTGTAGCCGGTCTCAGTCAGACGGGCGTTCATTTGCTGTGAACTCCTTGTGTTGTACAGTGGACCCCCGGAAAACGTAATTAATCCGTTCCAGAGGGTTTTATGTAAACCGAAAATAATGTAATCCGAATCGATTTTCCCCATAAGAAATAATGGAAATTCAATTAATCCGTTCCAGACACCCAAAAGTTTTAAAATAAATATTTTTTACACATTAACTTACACAGTACATGTATATATAAATTACAACTAATGCATACAACAGTGTATTAACTTCACAATTACCTTTATTGAAGAGTTGTTGATGTGTGGAAGAAGGAAGGAGGGGGAGGAAGGAGTAGTATGCTAGTGTTTGGAAGGGGAATCCCCTTCCATTAACACTGAAGGTACCAAGTTCTTTTCTGGGGTTACTGGCCTTTTCTTTTAATGCCACTAGGACCAGCTTGAGAGTCACTGGAACCCTCTCTGACAAAAAATCTGTCCAGGGAGCTCTGTGTCTGGCATTTCTTTAAAACATCCCTGAAATGGGACACCACATTGTCATTGTAAATATTGCCAGCACGGCCTGCAACAGCTTTGTTAGGGTGATATTCATCCATAAAGCCTTGCACATCAGTCCATTTGGCACCTTCCTCCATCTCTGTTCCTCCTCCTCCTCAACCATTTTCCTGAACTGTGGTCTGTTGTTGCTGTTGCTGTTGAAGCTCTTGCAGATCTTCAGTGGTTATCTCTTCATTGTCCTCCTCCACCAACTGTTGTTCCACATCCTTGGTACTAACATCCAACCCCATCGACTTGCCCAGTGCCACAATTTCTTCCACAACAGGCTCAGGCTCACGTTTCTGAGACTCATCCCCAAAACCTTCAAAATCCCCCTCTGGGATACAGTCTGGCCACAATTTTCTCCAGGCAGAGTTCAAAGTCCTGGTAGTCACTCCTTCCCAAGTCTTACCTATAAGGTTTACACAATGCAGGATATTGAAATGATCTTTCCAAAACTCTTTTAGGGTCACTTTAAAGCACTTTTGAAACATTGCTTTTGTGTAGAGTTTTTTAAAGTTTGAAATGACCTGCTGGTCCATGGGCTGGAGGAGAGGAGTGGTATTAGGGGGGGCAAGAACTTCACTTTGATGGACTTAAACTCCTCCACAATTTGCTCTTCCAAGTCTGGAGGATGACAAGGAACATTGTCCATTATCAGGAGGCACTTAAGTGGCAAATTATTTTCCTTGAGATATTTCTTCACACTGGGGCCAAACACTTCATGGAACCAATCCAAGAAAATTTCCCTAGTGACCCATGCCTTATTGTTAGACTTCCACATCACAGAAATTAGCCTTGGCGACACTGCATCTCTTAACGCTCGGGGATTTTCAGAGTGATACACCAGTAAAGGCTTCACTTCGAGATCACCACTGGCATTGGCACAAAGCATTAGAGTTAGCCTGTCTTTCATAGGCTTGTGTCCTGGCAGTTCCTTTTCTTCCTGTGTAATGAAGGTCCTGTTTGGCATTTTCTTCCAAAACAGGCCTGTTTTGTCACAATTGAACACTTGTTGGGGGAGGAATTGTTCAGCCTCTATGTACCCCTTGAATTTTTTAACATAATTTTCAATTGCACTTTTGTCACAACTGGCTGCGTCACCATGCCTCACAACACTATGTATGCCACTACGCTTCTTAAATCTGTCAAACCAGCCTTTGCTGGCTTTAAATTCGCTCACTTCAGCACTCGTTGCAGGCATTTTCTTGACGAGATCATCATGCAACTGCCTTGCTTTTTCAGATATTATTGCCTGCGTAACAATATCTCCTGCTAATTGTTTCTCGTTTATCCACACCAACAACAAAGTTTCCACATCTTCCAGCACTTGCGATCTCTGTTTTGTGATCATATTTGCACCTTTCACAACAACAGCTTCCTTGATTTGATTTGCCTTGGCCAGAATGGTAGCGATGGTTGAATAGGGTTTGCCATAGAGCCTGGCCAGCTCAGCCACACGCACTCCACTTTCATATTTTGCAATGATCTCCTTCTCCAGTTCTACCATATTTCTCACTTTCCTTACCACAGGGCTGGCACTAGGAGCTTTCTTTGGACCCATGGTGGCTTATTTAGCAGTTGCAGGCACTAAAATCTGGAAAAATGATAAAATGTATGGTAAGAATGCGGGGGTGGAGCTCGCTCGCGCTGGTAAACAATGGCACACTGACTGGATGGAGCGTTGTGCCATCCCAGGGCATGTGTACGCTTCCAATACGAATATCGTTTTCCGAGCGGATCATCGTTTACCGAACCATTATTTTTAGGGAAAAATTTATCATTTTCCAAATTTATTGTAATCCAACGCCATCGTAATCCATGGGTCCACTGTATTTCGTGTTTTTTTTTTTTTTCTTAATTCATTTTTTTTTCTTGGTCGTTTACAGTATGCTTTTTCCTCTGTTATTTAAGTGTTTTCTCTATTAAACTGTGCATTATTTTGTATAATTAAGGATTTTTCAAACTTTTATTATTTTTCTCTGCTTAAAACTCTTAAAAGAAAAAAACGTTTACAGTGAAGGGTTCATAGGGGTCTAGAACGGACTTGTGCAATGTTAATTTTCTCTGTTATTCAAGGTTTTTACATTTAGTTTACCAGTACACTGCATTCCTAATTAACTATTTTTGTGATTAAAAATCTTAAAAAAACATTATTTACATACAGTTCGTTGGGGTCTGGAACGGATTACAGTCAACCCTTGGTGTTAGACGGCGTCGGAGGTCGTCCAAATCGGTGTTTGACAGGTTTTTTAATGAGAATTTTGGCTCTGTATTAGACGAGCCGCTCGGAGTTGGCGATTCGTCCCGGACGCGTACGCGTGGTTCGTGGCCCAGCTGGGCGCCCAGGCACTCGGTGTGCTATTGTTTACAAGCAAGCGACCACCACCCACTCATTCATACCAGTATATTGTTATTATTCCACTGTTTTTAGTGCTTGCAACTGCTAAATAAGCCACCATGGGCCCCAAGAAAGCTCCTAGTGCCAGCCCTGTGGTAAAGAACGTCAGAAATATGGTAGAATTGAAGGAGATGATAGCAAAATATGAAAGTGGAGTGCGTATCACTGAGCTGGTCAGACTCTATGGCAAATCCCATTCAACCATCTGTTCCATTATGGCCAAGAGAAAGGAAATCAAGGACGCTGTTGTTGCGAAAGGTGCAAGTATGGTCACAAGACAGAGATCTCAAGTGCTGGAACAAGTGGAAACTTTGTTGTTGTTGTGGATCAACGAGAAACAGTTAGCAGGAGATAGTGAAGTTCCTTCCCCCTAATACCACTCCTCTCCTCCAGCCCATGGACCAGCAGGTCATTTGCAACTTTAAAAAACTCTACACCAAAGCAATGTTTCAAAAGTGCTTTGATGTGACCGTAGACATGAATATGACCCTAAAAGACTTTTGGAAAGATCATTTCCAAATCCTGCATTGTGTAAAGCTTATAGGTAAGGCTTGGGAGGGAGTGACTACCAGGATTTTGAACTCTGCCTGGAGAAAATTGTGGCCAGACTGTGTCCTAGATTTTGAAGATTTTGGGGCTGACCCTCAGAAATTATGGAACTGGGCAAGTCCATGGGGTTGGATGTTTGTACCCAGGATGTGGAACAGTTGGTGGAGGAGCACAATGAAGAGGTAACCACTGAAGATCTGCAAGAGCATAAACAGCAACAACAGACCACAGTTCAGGAAAATGGTCCAGGGGGGGAGGAGGTGGAACCGAGATGGAAGAAGGTGCCTTCTTCAAAAATTAAGGAGATTTGTGCCCAATGGACTAATGTGCAAACATTTATGTATGATTATCACCCTAACCAAGCTGTTGCAGGCCGTGTATGCGACATGTTTAATGACCATGTCTTGTCACATTTTAGGGACATTTTTTAAAGAACCACCAAACACAGAGCTCCCTGGACAGATTTTTTGTGAGAGAGGGGTCCACTGACTCTCAAGCTAGTCCTAGTGGCATTAAAAGAAAAAGGCCAGTGACCCCAGAAAAGAACTTGCCACCTGCAGTGTTAATGGAAGGGGATTCCCCTTCCAAACACTTGCATACTACTCCATCTTCTCCCCTCCTCCCGTCTTCCACACATCAACAGCTTTTCAATAAATGTAAGTGACATGTTATTGTACTATTATTTCTTAATTTTTCATAAAACTGTTTATAATTTAATGTCAAAAAGTTCTAAAAAATATTTTATTTTAATACTTTTGGATGTCTGGAACGGATTAATTTTATTTCCATTATTTCTTATGGGGAAAATAGAATCGGAGTTCGACCAAACCTGTGATCGACGGGCCCTCTGGAACGGATTACCGACAAGAACCGGGGGTTGAATGTAATTGTATTTACATACAATCCAATGGGGAAATTAGGTTCGGGCCACCTTTACCTTTGATATACCTTTGAAGAGTTTCGAGAGTTTCTCTACTCAGCCCGGCTCGTCTTGTGCTTGCCTGGTCAACCAGGCTGTTGCTGCTGGAGGCCTGCTACCCCACATATCCATCACAGCCTGGTTGATCTGGCACCTGGTGAAGATACTTTTCCAGTTACCTCTTGAAGACTTCTACACTTGTTTCAGCCGTGTTTCGGATATCTTCTGGTAAGATGTTGAATAGTCTGGGACCCCAGATGTTGATACAGTGCTCCCTTATTGTCCCCACCGCACCCCTGCTCCTCACTGGGTTTATTTTACACTTCCTCCCATATCTCTCACTCCAGTATGTTGTTATGGCAGTGTGCAGATTTGGTACCAGGCCCTTGAGTACTTTCCAGGTAGTATATATTATCATGTATTTCTCTCTCCTCCACTCCAATGAGTACATGTTCAAGACTTGAAGGGGTTCCCAATAATTTAGATGTTTCATTGGCTCAATGTGAGCCGTAAACGATCTCCTCTGTATTTATTCCAGCTGTGATATTTCTCCTGCTTTGAACGGGGCCATCAGCACTGAGCAATATTCTAAGTAAGGGAGCACTAGCGATTTGAAGAGTGTCGCCATCGGCATTATTTCCCTTGTTTTGAAAGTATTCAATACCCACCCTGTCATCTTCCTGGCTGTTGTGATCTTTGTCTTGTTATGGTCTTTAACCCTTTGAGGGTCGAGAGGCCTTCTCCAAACTCGTTCTCAGGGTCGAAAAATATTCGAAAAAAAAAAATTCTTATGAAATGATAGTTTTTTTTTTCTAAATCTAATAGGCTAAACAAAAATTTTTTGCGATCAATACTTACCGAGATATGGAGGCGTGAAGTTCACAGAAATTGAACCGCTTACGGCAACATTGCCGACTGCCGGTCACCCAGTAATTATTTATTTTGTTTTTTAATCTTTTTTTCTTTTCTTTTTTCGTTTTTTTATCCAAGTAACTTTTATGGCCTGTGAGACCAATATAAGGACTATTTGGTATATATTCACTCATTGTACAGTGGTCCCTCGGTTTTCGCCGAAAATTCGTTCCAGAATGCTGGTCAAGTGCCATTATCGAACTAATTTACTTCCTTAAGAAATAATGTCACGTAGGTTAGTCTATTTCAGACCCCCAAAAATACACTTGCAACAGCACTTACGAAAATACACTTACATAAATGTTCGAGTTTGGAGATGCACGAAAACCGAGGGACCACTGTATACAGTAGACCGTCATTTAGCACGAGATTATGTTGCACGTTTCGGGTATTGCACGATTGAAGAATTGCGGCACATTATTATCTAACACGACGTAAAAATGATATTACACGGTCGAAGGGAGGGGAAAAAATTTTGAGCGCGCGGTCGCCTGCGGTGGGTTAAACCATTGAGTCAGTGGGGGAGTCCTACTACTATCCCCCGCCACCCTCACCCACCCACGCATCCCTCCCAGTGTTCAGTTTGGTTCATACGCGTGCAGGACGACAATAATCGGGAAGGTCGCTGTGTTTACACATTTTCTCATTTTCATAGATCTACCAAGCAATCATGGCACCCAATAAGCATACAAATGTTCCAGCAAGTGACAAGAAAAGGTTTAAGCATTGAAGTCTAGGAATTGCAAAGTTTGACTGACTTACTGAATTACTGAATGACTTGACTGACTTACTGAATGACTTGACTGACTTACTGAATGACTTGACTGACTTACTGAATGACTTGACTGACTTACTGAATGACTTGACTGACTTACTGAATGACTTGACTTACTGAATGACTTGACTGACTTACTGAATGACTTGACTGACTTACTGAATGACTTGACTGACTTACTGAATGACTTGACTGACTTACTGAATGACTTGACTGACTTACTGAATGACTTGACTGACTTACTGAATGACTTGACTGACTTACTGAATGACTTGACTGACTTACTGAATGACTTGACTGACTTACTGAATGACTTGACTGACTTACTGAATGACTTGACTGACTTACTGAATGACTTGACTGACTTACTGAATGACTTAGTTACACTCAGTACAACCATCGACTTCAGTTCCAGAACCTCTACCATCCACCTCAGCCCAGTAGGGCCACAGCATAACTCTCCACTCTTCACAATCATCCACAAACACCAGCACCCACAATTTAAGGTAAATACTATTATTTCTGTTACATTTGTAGTCTTAAGCAGTAAAAACAACATAATACATCACGACAATGAACTACAATTACATATTCACCTTCAGTTTTTGCAAGATCTGTTGGTCTAAAAAAAACTTGTTTGGCTTTTTTGGGACTCCCAGGAACGTAACCCTATTTTTCCCATAAGTTCTTATAATTATCTAACACGATTTTACCTAACACGATGTTTTCAGGAACGTAACTACCATGCTAAATGAGGGTCTACTGTAAACTCTATGGCTTATTTATCTATCACAATTCATCTAATATGACAATAAACAATATTAATAACATAGAAACATGATACTCTAGAATGAATAAAATGTCATTATGTATGAGGGAACTGGTGATAGTGTTATTAGCCTATTGTCCTGAACACATTATATACGTGTGGTGTATTAGTGTATGTTACTACTACTTTGTGAATTTTTTTTGTACTAACTTTATACTAGCTAGTACCAACTACCTCATATACTATGTACTTTACTTTTAGTGCTATTACTTGCTTAAACTTTATAATATAAATCAAATCTTGCTTCTAAGTTAATTTTATATCATATTTACTATCTGTCCATTTAATTTAATCCCCATTTATATATTCTCTTGAAATAGTTCCCAGCAAATCAATACCTAGTACTGCCTTTCATCCAATAATTCCTTTACTTGAAGCTTTAAAAAAGTAATTAAGGTGCTAATTCTGGTGCTAAAGTGTTTTACTCTTTTTATTTACTATTATATTCCCTAAAGTGTTAACCCTCATTGTTTACTATTATATTCCCTAGTTTTTATTTAAAAAAATCTAACTGCCACAGTTCTTATATTAATTTTTATTATAATAATTAA
>WNWK01033802.1:0-20878 GCA_009830355.1 Cherax destructor | reverse complement strand
TCGACCTGACGACACTGGAGGACAGGAGAGATAGGGGGACATGATAACGACATATAAAATATTGAGAGGAATTGACAAGGTTGACAGAGACAGAATGTTCCAGAGATGGGAGGACACAGCAACAAGCGGACACAGTTGGAAGTTGAAGACTCAGATGAATCACAGGGACGTTAGGAAGTATTTCTTTAGCCACAGAGTGGTCGGGAAGTGGAATAGTTTGGGAAGCGATGTAGTGGAGGCACAATCCATTCATAGCTTTAAGAAGAGGTATGATAAAGCTCATGGCGCAGGGAGAGTGACCCAGTAGCGACCAGAGAAGAGGCGGGGCCAGGAGCTATGACTCGACCCCTGCAACCACAACAAGGTGAGTACACACACACACACAAACACTAGTGCATCAACAACTCAGCATTCTTCTTGAGTTTAGTGAGAAAATTTCCTCCTGCCTTACTACTGTATGATTTTTGTGTTTTGTTATGAATAATATAAACATGGCCAGAGACCGACCTCTTTGACCTTAACCTCCATGTTCTTGTGAGAATACCACTATAACTTCTCGCAGAGACACACACACACACAGAGGCAGAGACAGAGACAGAAGAGAGACATACAGAGGAGAAAAAAGAAAAGAAAAAGAGAGAAGAGAAGAGCGAGCAATGAAACATTTTCACGTGATATTGCAAGTGGAACATCAGAGTAAACAGAGAGCTGAGGCAACATCATTTGTGTATTTTTAAACACAGACACATTTTGCAGCTACCCTAACCTGTATGACATTGTACAGTGTTTGTTTTATGATGACCCATTCAGTGATAGTGGTCTCCATATGACTGAGTGGTGTCTACTAACATAGGTGGCAATATAATAGTTGTTGGTACTATGGCCGGAGTGTCGCAAATCCACACCTGCTTTACTGCTCTTACTCAGTGTAGGAGACTGTGACACTGTATAGGAGACTGTGACACTGTGTAGGAGACTGTGACACTGTATAGGAGACTGACACTGTGTAGGAGACTGTGACACTGTGTAGGAGACTATGACACTGTGTAGGAGACTGTGACACTGTATAGGAGACTGTGACACTGTATAGGAGACTGTGACACTGTATAGGAGACTGTGACACTGTATAGGAGACTGTGACACTGTGTAGGAGACTATGACACTGTGTAGGAGACTGTGACACTGTGTAGGAGACTATGACACTGTGTAGGAGACTGTGACACTGTGTAGGAGACTGTGACACTGTGTAGGAGACTGTGACACTGTGTAGAAGACTGTAACACTGCGCAGGAGACTGTGACACTGTGTAGGAGACTGTGACACTGTGTAGGAGACTGTGACACTGTGTAGGAGACTGTGACACTGTGCAGAAGACTGTAACACTGCGCAGGAGACTGTGACACTGCGTATGAGACTGTGACACTGTGTAGGAGACTGTGACACTGTGTAGAAAACTGTGACACTGTGTATGAGACTGTGACACTGTGTAGAAGACTGCGACACTGTGTAAGAGACTATGACACTGTGTAGGAGACTGTGACACTGTGTAGGAGACTGTGACACTTTGTATAAGACTGTGACACTGTGTAGGAGACTGTGACACTGTGTAGGAGACTGTGAGACTGCGCAGGAGACTGTGACACTTTGTAGGAGACTGTGACACTGTGTAGGAGACTGTGACACTTTGTATAAGACTGTGACACTGTGTAGGAGACTGTGACACTGTTCAGGAGACTGTGACACTGTTCAGGAGACTGTGACACTGTGTATGAGACTGTGACACTGTGTAGAAGACTGTGACACTGTGTAGAAGACTGTGACACTGTTCAGGAGACTGTGACACTGTGTATGAGACTGTGACACTGTGTAGGAGACTGTGACACTGTGTAGAAGACTGTGACACTGTGTATGAGACTGTGACACTGTGTAGGAGACTGTGACACTGTGTAGAAGACTGTGACACTGTGTATGAGACTGTGACACTGTGTAGAAGACTGTGACACTGTGTATGAGACTGTGACACTGTGTAGGAGACTGTGACACTGTGTAGGAGACTGTGACACTGTGTATGAGACTGTGACACTGTGTAGGAGACTGTGACACTGTGTATGAGACTGTGACACTGTGTAGGAGACTGTGACACTGTGTAGGAGACTGCGACACTGTGTAGGAGACTGCGACACTGTGTAGGAGACTGCGACACTGTGTAGGAGACTGCGACACTGTGTAGAAGATTGTGACACTGTTTAAGAGACTGTGACACTGTGTAGGAGACTGTGACACTGTTTAGGAGACTGTGACACTGTGTAGAAGACTGTGACACTGTGTAGGAGACTGTGTCACTGTGTAGGAGACGATGAACACTGTGTAGGAGACTGTGACACTGTGTAGGAGACTGTGACACTGTGTAGGAGACTGTGACACTGTGTAGGAGACTGTGATACTGTGTAGGAGACTGTGACAATGTGTAGGAGACTGTGACAATGTGTAGGAGACTGTGACACTGTGTAGGAGACTGTGACACTGTGTAGGAGACTGTGACACTGTTGACAAAGATGAGACACAAGAAAAGGAAGAATGATGGATGAAATGTCAGGGGAATGACAAAAATGTAGGAAGAAGGATAAACAATGATTGGAAGAAAGAAGGATAAACAATGATTGGAAGAAAGAAGGACAAACAATGATTGGAAGAAAGAAGGATAAACAATGTTTGGAAGAAAGAAGGATAAACAATGTTTGGAAGAAAGAAGGATAAACAATGTTTGGAAGAAAGAAGGATAAACAATGTTTGGAAGAAAGAAGGATAAACAATGTTTGGAAGAAAGAAGGATAAACAATGTTTGGAAGAAAGAAGGATAAACATGTTTGGGAGAAAGAAGGATAAACATGTTTGGGAGAAAGAAGGATAAACAATGTTTGGAAGAAAGAAGGATAAACAAGGTTTGGAAGAAAGAAGGACAAACAATGATTGGAAGAAAGAAGGATAAACAATGTTTGGAAGAAAGAAGGATAAACAATGTTTGGAAGAAAGAAGGATAAACATGTTTGGGAGAAAGAAGGATAAACAATGTTTGGAAGAAAGAAGGATAAACAAGGTTTGGAAGAAAGAAGGATAAACAATGTTTGGAAGAAAGAAGGATAAACAATGTTTGGAAGAAAGAAGGATAAACATGTTTGGGAGAAAGAAGGATAAACAATGTTTGGAAGAAAGAAGGATAAACAAGGTTTGGAAGAAAGAAGGATAAACAAGGTTTGGAAGAAAGAAGGATAAACAATGTTTGGAAGAAAGAAGGATAAACAATGTTTGGAAGAAAGAAGGATAAACAATGTTTGGAAGAAGGATAAACAAGGATTGGAAGAAAGATAAACAAGGTTTGGAAGAAGGATAAACAAGGATTGGAAGAAGGATAAACAAGGTTTGGAAGAAGGATAAACAAGGTTTGGAAGAAGGATAAACAAGGATTGGAAGAAGGATAAACAAGGTTTGGAAGAAGGATAAACAAGGTTTGGAAGAAGGATAAACAAGGTTTGGAAGGATAAATAAGGTTTGGAAGAAGGATAAACAAGGTATGGAAGAAGGATAAACAAGGTTTGGAAGAAGGATAAACAAGGTTTGGAAGAAGGATAAACAAGGTTTGGAAGGATAAACAAGGTTTGGAAGGATAAACAAGGATTGGAAGAAGGATAAACAATGATTGGAAGAAGGATAAACAAGGTTTGGAAGAAGGATAAACAAGGTTTGGAAGAAGGATAAACAAGGTTTGGAAGGATAAATAAGGTTTGGAAGAAGGATAAACAATGTTTGGAAGGATAAACAAGGTTTGGAAGAAGGATAAACAAGGTTTGGAAGAAGGATAAACAAGGTTTGGAAGGATAAACAAGGTTTAGAAGAAGGATAAACAAGGTTTGGAAGGATAAACAAGGTTTGGAAGGATAAACAAGGATTGGAAGAAGGATAAACAAGGATTGGAAGAAGGATAAACAAGGTTTGGAAGAAGGATAAACAAGGTTTGGAAGAAGGATAAACAAGGTTTGGAAGTATAAACAAGGCTTGGAAGAAGGATAAACAAGGTTTGGAAGAAAGATAAACAAGATTTGGAAGAAGGATAAACAAGGTTTGGAAGAAGGATAAAAAAGGCTTGGAAGAAGGATAAACAAGGCTTGGAAGAAGGATAAACAAGGTTTGGAAGAAAGATAAACAAGATTTGGAAGAAAGATAAACAAGGTTTGGAACGGGGTAATAATATTATTCATGAAAAGCGCTAAACCCAAGAGGGTCTTCAGCGCTGGATGGAAAAGAGGCAAAATGCAACTGGGAGATGAGCTGTGAGTGGGAGGAAGTGGTGTTGTGGAGTGGTAGGAAGTGTTGAGGAGTGGGAGGAAGTGTTGTTGTGGAGTGGGAGGAAGTGGTGTTGTGGAGTGGGAGGAAGTGGTGTTGAGGAGTGGGAGGAAGTGGTGTTGTGGAGTGGTAGGAAGTGGTGTTGAGTGGGAGGAAGTGGTGTTGAGGAGTGGGAGGAAGTGTTGTTGTGGAGTGGGAGGAAGTGTTGTTGTGGAGTGGGAGGAAGTGATGTTGTGGAGTGGAGGAAGTGTTGTGGAGTGGGAGGAAGTGGTGTTGTGGAGTGGGAGGAAGTGGTGTTGTGGAGTGGAGGAAGTGATGTTGTGGATTGGGAGGAAGTGGTGTTGTGGAGTGGAGGAAGTGGTGTTGTGGAGTGGGAGGAAGTGGTGTTGAGGAGTGGAGGAAGTGTTGTGGAGTGGAGGAAGTGGTGTTGTGGAGTGGAGGAAGTGGTGTTGTGGATGGAGGAAGTGGTGTGGAGTGAGAGGAAGTGGTGTGGAGTGAGGAAATAGTGTTGTGGAGTGGCAGGAAGTGGTGTTGTCTAGTGTTAGGAGTGTTGTTGTGGAGTGGGAGGAAGTGGTGTTGTGGAGTGGGAGGAAGTGGTGTTGTGAAGCGGGAGGAAGTGGTGTGGAGTTGGAGGAAGTGGTGTTGTGGAGTGGGAGGAAGTGGTGTTGTGGAGTGAGGAAGTGGTGTTGTGAAGCGGAGGAAGTGGTGTGGAGTTGGAGGAAGTGGTGTTGTGGAGTGGAGGAAGTGGTGTTGTGGAGTGGGAGGAAGTTGTGTTGTCAAGCGGAGGAAGTGGTGTTGTGGAGTGGGAGGAAATGGTGTTTTGGAGTGGAGGAAGTGTTGTGGAGTGGAAGAAGTGGTGTTGTGGAGTGGAGGAAGTGGTGTTGTGGAGTGGAGGAAGTGGTGTTGTGGAGTGGAGGAAGTGGTGTTGTGAAGCGGATGAAGTGGTGTTGTGGAGTGGGAAGAAGTGGTGTTGTGGAGTGGAAGAAGTGGTGTTGTGGAGTGGAGGAAGTGGTGTTGTGGAGTGGAGGAAGTGGTGTTGTGGAGTGGGAGGAAGTGATGTTGTGGAGTGGGAGGAAGTGGTGTTGTGGAGTGGGAAGAAGTGGTGTTGTGGAGTGGGAGGAAGTGTTGTTGTGGAGTGGGAGGAAGTGGTGTTGAGTGGGAGGAAGTGTTGTGGAGTGGGAGGAAGTGGTGCTGTGGAGTGGGAGGAAGTGGTGTTGTGGAGTGGGAGGAAGTGGTGTTGTGGAGTGGGAGGAAGTGGTGTGGAGAGGAAGTGGTGTTGTGGAGTGGGAGGAAGTGGTGTTGTGGAGTGGGAGGAAGTGGTGTGGAGAGGAAGTGGTGTGGAGTGGGAGGAAGTGGTATGGAGTGGGAGGAAATGGTGTTGTGGAGTGGCAGGAAGTGTTGTTGTCTAGTGGGAGGAGTGGTGTTGTGGAGTGGGAGGAAGTGGTGTTGTGGAGTGGGAGGAAGTAGTATTGTGGAGTGGGAGGAAGTGGTGTTGTGAAGTGGGAGGAAGTGGTGTTGTGAAGTGGGAGGAAGTGGTGTTGTGAAGTGGGAGGAAGTGGTGTTGTGAAGTGGGAGGAAGTGGTGTGGAGTTGGAGGAAATGGTGTTGTGGAGTGGGAGGAAGTGGTGTTGTGAAGTGGGAGGAAGTGGTGTTGTGAAGTGGGAGGAAGTGGTGTTGTGAAGTGGGAGGAAGTGGTGTGGAGTTGGAGGAAATGGTGTTGTGGAGTGGGAGGAAGTGGTGTTGTGAAGTGGGAGAAAGTGGTGTGGAGTGGCAGGAACTGGTGTGGAGTGGGAGGAAGTGGTGTAGAGTGGGAGGAAGTGGTATTGTGGAGCTGGAGGAGTGGTGTGGAGTGGAAGGAACTGGTGTGGAGTTCGAGGAAGTGGTGTGGAGTGAGAGGAACTGGTGTGGAGTGGGAGGAAGTGGTGTTGTAGAGTGGGAGGAGTGGTTTGGAGTAGGAGGAAGTGGTGTTACCTTTACTTTTGATATACCTTTGAAGAGTTTCGAGAGTTTCAATACTTTCTGAGCCAGGCCATGGGCCAGGCTCGTCTGGTGCTTGCCTGGAGGCCCGCTGCCCCACATATCCATCACAGCCTGGTTGATCTGGCACCTGGTAAAGATATTTGTCCACTTTCCTCTTGAAGGCTTCTACACTTGTTCCAGCCGTGTTTCTGATATCTTCTGGTAAGATGTTGAATAGTCTGGGACCACGAATGTTGATACAGTGTTCCCTTATTGTGCCCACCGCACCCCTACTCTTCACTAGGTTTATTTTGCACTTCCTCCCGTATCTCTCACTCCAGTATGTTGTTATGGCAGTGTGCAGATCTTTGTCTACCTGGAGGGCATTCCGGGGATCAACGCCCCCGCGGCCCGGTCCATGACCAGGCCTCCTGGTGGATCAGGGCCTGATCAACGAGGCTGTTACTGGTGGCCGCAAGTAGTCCAACTGTCAGTAGTGTATGTACTGAAGCATATGTATATTCTTGTGTAGTGTATTGTAAAGTACTAGCTATATTTATACTTAAGACCCCTTGTTAATTGTGACGTCAGAGACCCGCGCATGTGCGCGTCTGCCGCCAAGCTCCCATCTCACTCTTTGGATAGGCGTAGGACTGGACAGAAGGCTGGGCTCCTCTTCTCACAGACTCAGTCAATACACAGTTACCACCCACCAGTGTGTTTCACTACAACCGTAATTATCTCCTAGAACCTCTTCAACACAACGTACGAACCACAGCCCGGCTGATCTGGCACTGACTTTAGGTATCTGTCCAGCTCCCTCTTGAAGACAACCAGGGGTCTATTGGTAATTTCCCTTATGGCTGGTAGGAGGCTGTTGAACAGTCTTGGGCCCCGGACACTTATTGTGTTTTCTCTTAGTGTACCAGTGCCGCCCCCTACTTTTCACTGGGGGTATGTTACATCGCCTGCCAAGTCTTTTGCTTTCGTAGGGAGTGATTTCTCTGTGCAGGTTAGGGACCAGTCCCTCCAGAATCTTCCAGATGTAGATTATGATATATCTCTCTCGCCTGCGCTCCAATGAGTACAAGTCAAGTGCTTCCAAGCGTTCCCAGTAGTTAAGGTGTTTGATGGAACTTACACGTGCAGTAAAGGTTCTCTGTACATTCTCTAGATCTGCAATTTCACCTGCCTTGAATGGGGATGTTAATGAACAGCAGTATTCCAGCTTAGAGAGAACAAATGATTTAAAAAGGATCATCATTGGCTTGGCATCTCTTGTCTTGAATGTTCTCATTATCCATCCTATCAGTTTCCTCGCAGATGTGATAGTGGCATTGTTGTAGTTCTTGAAGGTGAGATTTTCGGACATTACCACTCCCAGGTCCTTCACATTGCTTTTCTGCTCTATTGTGTGATTAGAGTTTGTAGTATACTCAGCCCTAGCTATTATTTCCTCCAGTTTTCCATAACGGAGTAGTTGGAATTTGTCTTCATTGAATATCATATTGTCCTTGGTTGCCTATTGATAAACTTTGTTTATATCTTCTTGGAGATTTGCCGTGTCCTCAATGGATGGCACTCTCATGCAGATCCTAGTATCGTCTGCAAAGGATGATATGGTGCTATGGTTTACGTCTCTGTCTATGTCTGATATGAGAATGAGGAACAGGATATAGGTGAGTACTGTGCCTTGTGGAACAGAGCTCTTCACTATGGCAGCTTCCGATTTAACTCTGTTTTCCACTACTCTTTGTGTTTGATTGGTTAGAAAGTTGAAGATCCATCTGCCTACTTTGCCAGTTATCCCTTTAGCATGCATTTTGTGTGCTATTACACCATGATCGCATTTGTCAAAGGCTTTTGCAAAATCTGTGTATACTATATCTGCATTCTGTTTGTTTCCAGTGAATCTAAGACCATATCATAGTGGTCCAGTAGTTGCGAGAGGCAGGAGAGACCTGCTCTGAAACCATGTTGCCCTGGATTGTGCAATTTTTGGGAGTCCAAGTGGTTTGCAATCCTGCTTCTTAGAACTCTTTCAAAGATTTTTATGAAGTGGGACGTTGACGCTATTGGTCAATAGTTCTTAGCTATTGCTTTGCTGCCCCCTTTATGGAGTGGGGCTATATCCGTTGTTTTCAGTGACTGTGGAATTTCACCCGTGTCTATGCTCCTCCATAGCATACTTAGGGCCCGTGAGAGGGGTTTCTTCCAGCTCTTAATGAACACAGAGTTCCACGAGTCTGGGCCTGGGGCTGAGTTCATGGGCATGTCGTCGATGGCTTTCGATGGAATTAGAGTTATGTCAGAAATTTTGCATACATTGGCAGGGTTTTGAGGCTCATTCATGAAGAAAAAAAATTGGATTGTCTATCTTTAGACTGATTAGTGGCTCACTGAACACAAAGTCATATTGAGATTTCAGTATCTCACTCATTTCTTTGTTGTCATCTGTGTAGGATCCGTCTTGTCTGAGCAGGGGCCCTATACTAGAAGTGGTTTTTGCCTTGTTTTTGGAATATGAAAAGAAATATTTCAAATTTCTTTCAATTTCACTAATCGCTTTTAGCTCCTCTTGTCTCTCCTGGATTTTGTATGAGTCCTTTAACTTTAGCTCAATATTTTCCACTTCCCTGGTTAGCGTTTCTTTCCGTGTCTCAGATAATCTGGCATTCTTGAGGAGCTGTGATTTTTCTCCTTCTCCTGTAGAGGGAACGTCTCTCTCCAGTTTACTTCTTCTCTTCTTGTTTCTTAGGGGAATATACCTTGAACAGCTACCAGGAAGTTGATCCTATCAAGGCACTGGTTAGGGTCCATGTCATTTAAGATATCTTCCCATCATGTTTCATTTAGGACATAGTTTACCTGGTCCCAGTTGATGTTCTTGTTGTTGAAGTTGAATTTAGTAAAGGTCCTGATCAGCATTTTGATCATCAGGACTCCTGTGCATGTAGGTCTGGACTTCGATTAGATTGTGATCAGAATTAGTTGTTCTTATCAGGTCCTCATTATTTGTGAAAATAAGGTCTAGTGTGTTCTCTAGTCTTGTTGGCTCCACTATCTGCTAACTTAGGGTGTGTTTATTGCAGAAATTCAGCAGCTCACGTGAGTGTGACTTTTCATCTGAGCTGCCTCCAGGGATTATTTCTGCTACAACATTATTTGCTATATTCTTCCATTTTGTATGTCTTAGATTGAAGTCACCAAGCAGCAAGATGTTTGGGGATGGGGCTGGAAGGTTTTCCAGACAGGAGTCAATTTTTGCTAGCTGTTCCTTGAACTGTTGGGAAGTTGCATCTGGTGGCTTATATACAAGTACAATGACTAAGTTTTGGTTCTCGATGTTTATTTTCAGAACTTCAACTACATCATTTGTGGTGTTCAGTATCTCCGTGCAAATGAGCGACTCTTTGACATACAGGCCAACCTCCCCTTGTTGTCTGTTCTTTCTGTCGCATCTGAAAAGGTTGTACCCAGGTATCCCTATTTCACTGTCAAAGTAATCTTTTGCGTGGGTCTCTGTGAAGGCTGCAAACATTGCATATGACTCCTCTAGAAGCCCACTAATGAAAGGTATTTTGTTGTTGGTGGCTGGCTTAAGGCCCTGTTTATTAGCAAATATGAGGTTGTGTTGAATGTTTGTTGGGGGGATTTCGTTGTTGGCATCAGTAGTTGTGAGTCCGGAGGGGCCACTGGCTATGCCTCCAGTCCAACAAGGCTCCAAGGTGATGGACTATTTTGGTTATCTCTTTCCATTTTCTTTCTTCGTTTCCTACCACTAAAAAATCACTTGGAGTGGCGTTGTCGTAACTACCATAACTACTATGATTTGTTTTACGGGGTGTGTGCCTCCTGGTCCCTTTTAGGTGGTATGCGAGGCAGCTGGTATTGTAACATTGTTTTTCGAGGACTGAAGAATGACACATCTCAGGATGGAAGAATCTGCAAGAGGTAGAACGACACACTCCTTTAGACAGGAGGTCGCGGCATTTTTTGGAATGCTCAAAGTTGAATGTTCCATTTGTTTTCCCTGATATTCCATGCTTACAGATGCCCCAAGCATAGAATTTGCACAATTTTGCTTTTGGTTGGATACAATTCATACTGGATGTATTCCTAATCTGTGCAGATCCTAGAACTGCACTACAGTCCTCCATAGCCAAACCAGAGACACCACGATCTGTTGTCATGAGGCCAACAATTTCCACGGAAGAGGACTCCTCTACTACATCTGTACTAGGGGCTATGTCTGTGGTGACTGTAGAAGAGTCTTCAACCGAATCCAGATTTGCATTATGGCTGGAGGCTGGGGCTGGGTCAGCCCTAGGGCTGGGGACTGAGCTAACTGATTTTTTTGTTTCCTGTGTTTTTTTTCAGTGGGTATCTGTTTATTTTGGGGTCAATTGTTGTAGACTGGGCATTCTGTGTGTTAAACCTTACTCCTCTCCTATCCTCCCATGCTCTATATATTCCGGGTAGACTATCCAATAGTTCCTCTTTGTTTTCATGTTTATTGTTTATTAACCTCCTGAGTGCTTTCCTGATATCTGTCCATAGTTCCACATCCTTATTGCAGATTCAGAAACACTTTTCTAGATGGATGTCGTTTTTGGATGAAGCGTTTATTCTTGCATAGGTGACATGATGTTTTGAAAAGCAAAGGTTGCATGTGATTCTGGATTTTTTCCCAAGAGCCTTTTCACATGTCCCACAGGTATACTTCACTGCCAATCTGCCTGTATCCTGTATCTTATTATGGACTGCCTGTATCCTGTATTTTATTATGGACTGCTTATATCCTGTATCTTATTATGGACTGCCTGTATCCTGTATCTTATTATGGACTTTAAAAGAAAGGTCAGCTAACATTATTCTCGTCTTTTACGTGTTCCTTTCGTTCTATTTGGTGACACTGTTGTGGAGTGGGAGGAAGTGGTGTGGAGTGGGAGGCACACAGTGCCTCTGCTTCCTCTCTCAGGACCCACGGAGAGAATCTCCGGTCCCACCGCCTTTGAGGTATCTAGCTCACTTAGCAACCTCTTCACCTCTTCCTCTGTTGTTTGTAATGTGTCCAGCACTTGTTGGTGTACCGTTCCATCCTGGTTTACATAAGAACATAAGAAAGAAGGAACACTGCAGCAGGCCTATTGGCCCATGCGAGGCAAGTCCTAGTCTCCAACAGGCTTAAGCCAATGCCCCGACCCAGCCAGGTCAGGTTACATTCACTTAAGGAGCACAGCATCTGACCTAGTACCACAAGCTAGTCAGGACCAACTCACACCCACCCGCACCGCGAGTTAACCCTCACCAGGTAAACTCCAGGTAGTCAGGTCTCTTCCACTTAAGGAATTAGTACAGCATCTGACCTAGTAGCACAAGCTAGTCAGGTCCAACTCACACCCACTCATGTATTTATCTAACCTATTTTTAAAACTACACAACGTCCCAGCCCCTATGACGAAACTCGGGAGTTTGTTCCACTCATCCACAACTCTATTACCAAACCAGTGCTTTCCTATATCCTTCCTGAATTTGAACTTTTCCAACTTGAAACCATTGCTGTGAGTCCTGTCTTGGCTGGATATTTTCAGCACGCTATTTACATCCCCTTTATTTATTCCTGTTTTCCATTTATACACCTCAATCATATCCCCCCTAATTCTATGCCTTTCTAGAGAGTGCAGATTCAAGGCCCTCAGTCTATCCTCATAGGGAAGATTTCTGATACATGGGATCAACTTTGTCATCCTCCTCTGTACGTTTTCCAGTGCATTTATATCCATTCTGTAATACGGTGACCAGAACTGTGCAGCATAATCTAAATGAGGCCTAACCAAAGATATATAGAGTTGAAGAACAACCTGAGGACTTCTATTATTTATACTTCTTGATATGAAGCCAAGGATTCTGTTAGCTTTATTGCGAACACTTATGCACTGTTGTCTTGATTTCAGATTACTACTAACCAGAACTCCTAAATCCTTCTCGCAATCACAAGTAATAAGATCTACATTATTCAGTTTATATGTGGCATGGTTATTGTTCTGCCCAACATTTAGAACTTTGCACTTGTCTACATTAAACTGTATCTGCCACTTCTCCGACCACTGCATCAGTCTATTCAAATCATCCTGGAGTGCTCTAATGTCCTCATTAGAATGAACTGGACGGCCTATTTTGGTATCATCAGCAAATTTGCTTATGTTGCTATTTATTCCCTCATCTATGTCGTTTATGTAAATTGTAAACAACAGGGGGCCCAAAACTGACCCCTGTGGAACACCGCTTGAGACGTGCCCCCATTCTGATTTCTCTCTATTATGCACATACTGCCGCCTATTCCGTGTGCCTCAATAGCCTCTGATGTGGAACTTTATCGAAAGCCTTACTGAAGTCCATATACACAATATCATATTCATTACCATGATCTACCTCCTCAAACACCTTAGCGAAAAAAGTTAGTAAATTCGTAAGACAGGAACGCCCCTTAGTAAAACCGTGTTGAGATTCATTAATCAATTTATGCTTTTCAAGATGGCTACGAATTGCCTCGGCAATTATTGATTCCATAAATTTACCAACTATGGAGGTAAGACTTATTGGTCTATAGTTCGAAGCTAAAGACCTGTAAATAGGTATTACATTTGCCCTTTTCCACTTGTCTGGCACTATGCCAGTTTGTAGTGATATATTGAAAAGATTTGCCAGAAGTTTGCTAAGTTCCTCTTTACATTCCTTTAAAATTCTTGCAAACAGTTCATCGGGGTCTGGGGATTTGTTAAGTTTTAATTTCTCTATTTGTCTGAAGACCATGTCACTAGTTACCCCAATCGAGCATAGTCTATTATCTTGCTGTTCAACATAATTTATTATTTCTGGAATTCTGCTAGTATCTTCCTGAGTAAAAACTGAGAGGAAGTAAGTATTGAAAATTTCACACATATCCTTTTTGTCTCACTGAAAACACTTCCTTGAATCTCGTGTTGAGCTCCTCACATCTTCGTCATTTCTTGTGATCTTTCCTCCTTCCTTCCTCAGTCTGACTACCTGATCCTTGACCGTTGTTTTCATCCTGATGTGACTGTACAACAGCTGGCTGACTAGCTCTCTCTCTCTCTGTTTGTGTACTCACCTAATTGTGGTTGCAGGGTTTGATTCACACCTCCTGGTCCCGCCTCTTCACTGATTGCTACTAGGTCACTCTCCCTGCTTCATGAGCTTTATTATACCTCTTCTTAAAGCTATGTATGGATCCTGCCTCCACTACATCACTTTCCATACTATTCCATTTCCCGACAATTTTATGACTGAAGAAATACTTCCTAAGATCCCTGTGACTCATCTGTGTGTGTGTTAGTTACCATTTTGTCCTAGGCACATGTCAATTAGACACTAGGCCTGTTGTATGTATGTGTGTGTATGTGTGTGTAAGGAAACACTTCGAAATGTTTCTGCCCCACCGGGAATTGAACCCGGCCCCTCCGTGCGTGAAGCAAGAGCTTTACCACTGGGCCACCGGGGGCGTGTGTGTGTGTGTGTGTGTGTGTGTGTGTGTGTGTGTGTGTGTGTGTGTGTGTGTATGTGTGACCTTTGTGATGGCGGAGGAGATTGCTTGCGAGTCCCAAAACAGCAGAATCGATAATCAATTACGTGGCGAGGAGCGGCGCTGGTGGTAGTGCCCACTGCTGACGCTCTCATGGATGATCACAGCTTCCAGCACGGTGGGTGGGTGGTTGTGTTGGGTGGGGAGGTGTGTGTGTAGGTTTGGTGGGAGAGTGCATGTGGATGGTTAACTGAATAGTTTTATTATGCACCCCGTACCCAGTACCCATCCTGTGGGTTAGTGGGTTTGGGTTTGAAAAGGACGTCCCTATTAATAATGGACCAGTAGGCCTGCTGCAGTGCTCCTCCTTTCTTATATTCCTATTACAGAAGCACATAACGGGTCCAGATACTGGGGCCCAAAGTTTCGATAATCCAGCAAGTTCCAGTGGTAATGTAACTATTTACCTGTTTGTAAGTTAGAATCATAATGAGTTATTTATGCAGATAGGAATTCAGTCACAAAAATATTAGTGCAGCTTTAATGTGGTTCTGAATTATTTACACTGGCTTATGTTGTTACATGGTGAAATTTAAACAAGTTTAATTGGTTATGAGGAGGGTGGGGTGGTAGTGCTTGTGAGTGCATGGGTACATGTTTGTAGTGTTTGTGAGTGAATGGCAGGGTGTATGTTGGTAGTGTTTGTGAGTGAATGGCAGGGTGTATGTTGGTAGTGTTTGTGAGTGGCAGGGTGTATGTTGTTAGTGTTTGTGAGTGGCAGGGTGTATGTTGGTAATGTTTGTGAGTGGCAGGGTGTATGTTGGTAGTGTTTGTGAGTGGCAGGGTGTATGTTGGTAGTGTTTGTGAGTGGCAGGGTGTATGTTGGTAGTGTTTGTGAGTGGCAAGGTGTATGTTGGTAGTGTTTGTGAGTGGCAAGGTGTATGTTGGTAGTGTTTGTGAGTGGCAGGGTGTATGTTGGTAGTGTTTATGAGTGGCAGGGTGTATGTTGGTAGTGTTTGTGAGTGGCAAGGTGTATGTTGGTAGTGTTTGTGAGTGAGTGGCACGGTGTATGTTGGTAGTGTTTGTGAGTGAGTGGCAAGGTGTATGTTAGTAGTGTTTGTGAGTGGCAGGGTGTATGTTGGTAGTGTTTGTGAGTGGCAGGGTATATGTTGGTAGTGTTTGTGAGTGGCAGGGTGTATGTTGGTAGTGTTTGTGAGTGGCAGGGTGTATGTTGGTAGTGTTTGTGAGTGGCAGGGTGTATGTTGGTAGTGTTTGTGAGTGAGTGGCAGGGTGTATGTTGGTAGTGTTTGTGAGTGAGTGGCAGGGTGTATGTTGGTAGTGTTTGTGAGTGAGTGGCAAGGTGTATGTTGGTAGTGTTTGTGAGTGAGTGGCAAGGTGTATGTTGGTAGTGTTTGTATGTGAGTGGTTATATGCGGGAGAGTATATATGGCTGGGTAATCTTTGAATTTGCATATGATGGTTTGTGTGTAACACTATACATAGTTCTTGTAAGCAGATATCTTCAGAATTAACTTCATGTACATAATGGTTGAATGTGTCACACGTCACTCATAAAGCCACAAGTAAACTCACAGGTTCTTGCTTCGGTGTTGTGGTTGTCGAGGTTATGAAGCGAAGATCGTGTGAGGTAAGTGGACCCAGGCAGTGTTGTTTGGCTGAGTCATAGGGCACACAGCTCAAAACTGAAGGAAAACGTGAATAAATGGCGTGGTGGGTGAAAGATGAATGGGAGATGCCGGCTGGGGAAAGGAGACAAGGGTGAGAAGTGACAAGTGAGGAGTGAGGGATGACGGATGAACCCTGGAGGTGATACTGGAGAGAGGTATAAAGAGAGGGTTGAGGGGGAAAGGGTGTTATGGGAAGGTGTTAAGAAAGAGGGGTAAAAAGAGACGGACGAGGAGAAAAGGGCGATGGACACGAGCAACATGAGAGGGAAGGTCAACTGGTTGTGAATGGCAGGGTAGTGGTGGTGGTGGTGGTGACGAAGCTCTCCTCAACTGACGCAGATTGACACTAACCACCAGGGGTGCAGGGAAGCCAGGAGACCCAACCAGGGGAAGGACGGGGGGAGCCGAGGGGGGGGGGGTTACAGACTTGGAAATGGGTAAGAGGGGTCTAAAGGATATAGGCATAAGAGGGAGAAGAGAAAGGGCGAAAGGGACCAGGGGAAAGAGAGTGGGAAGACCGACCTTTACAGTGACTGTCTGTGGTATATTTATAAATATTATTTGATTTAGAACCTAAGAACAGAGGAGTACTAGAGTAGGCTTACTGGCCCCTTCTAGGTAGCTTCCACTCACATCCAGAAATTCCCACTCATTCACTTGTTCAACCTGTTTTTAGAGCTCATCCAAGTGTTCGCTTCCCTAATAATGCAGTTCAATCTTCCCTCAATCAACGTCTCCCCCGTCTCAACTGGTTAATACTGCTACTCATGTCTCAGAAGAGATAATACCCATCCCTTGCACACAGGTCATGTTTGCCATTATCCCAATTGTGAATGAATGGAATTGCAAGCTACCTGCAGTACTTATCCAGCCAGAAATTTAATATTAACCAAGATGTCTATTTTTTTGTTTTACCTACCCGCTATCTTGATCGGGATTCCTGTCTTCACAACCTCACTGACACCAGCGTAGAGTTAATGTCATTTCCAGTACTTGACATAATGCTACCTAATCTACATCATCCATACCAGCCGAAGGCAACACTCCAACAGTTTCATCTTTCCCTGCCATCATCAATACCTCTTTGTACATTATTTATGCATCACCTGTACTAAAAATAGGACGTGAGGTCGTAAAAATATAAACACAAAAGGTCCTCTTACTACCTACGTTGAGTCCCCTTTACATGCTGGTAGAGTCCATGGACTGTGCTGGGTGGCTACTGTGTGCCAAGCACAGTCCTTAAAGGGCTCCAGTATTTGCTTTAAGGTAAGATAAGATAAAATTTTGTTGGGATTTTTAACAAGGAGTGTTAGCCACCCAGGATAGTCCAAGAAAGATCAGTGCGTTATCGAGGACTGTCATATTTCCCTAAGGGTCCTTTAATCTTGTCCCCCAGGATGCTACCCACAACAGTCGACTAACATCCAGGTACCTACTTACTGCTAGGTGAAGAGGAGCAACAGGTGTAAGGAAACATGTCCAGCGTTTCCACCAGTGTCGGGGATCGAACCATGGGAACTCAGTATGTGAACTGAGTGCGCTATCAACCGATCCACATTTCCCTTGTATTTCCTTGTGCATTAAACTTGAACACTATTGTGTTCAGCGCTTTATATGTCTTAAAAAAACATTAAATACAGCAGCTGCGTCTCACACAGTAACGTGTCCTAGGTCACCACCCCAGGCAGGGCGGCAGACCGTGGCCCACTGCCTGACGTGTCCTAGGTCACCACCCCACGCAGGGCGGTAGACCGTGGCCCGCTGCCTGACGTGTCCTAGGTCACCACCCCACGCAGGGCGGCAGACCGTGGCCCGCTGCCTGACGTGTCCTAGGTCACCACCCCACGCAGGACGGCAGACCGTGCCCCGCTGCCTGACGTGTCCTAGGTCACCACCCCACGCAGGCGGAGACCGTGGCCCGCTGCCTGACGTGTCCTAGGTCACCACCCACGCAGGGCGGCAGACCGGGCCCGCTCCCTGACGTGTCCTAGGTCACCACCCCACGCAGGACGGTAGACCGGGGCCGCTGCCTGACGTGCCTAGTCACCACCCCACGCAGGGCGGCAGACCGGGGCCTGCTGCCTGACGTGTCCTAGGTCACCACCCCACGCAGGGCGGCAGACCGTGGCCCGCTGCCTGACGTGTCCTAGGTCACCACCCACGCAGGGCGGCAGACCGTGGCCCGCTGCCTGACGTTCCTGGTCACCACCCGCAGGCGGCAGACCGTGCCCGCTGTGACGTCCTAGGTCACCACCCCAGCAGGACGGTAGACCGGGCCGCTGCCGACGGCCCTAGGTCACCATCCCCGCAGGGCGCAAACCGGGCCCTGCTGCGTGTCCTAGGTCACCACCCCAGCAGGCGGAGACCGGGACCGCTGCATGACGTGTCCTAGGCACCACCCACGCAGGGCGGAGACCGGGCCGCTGCCTGACGTCCTAGTCACCACCCACGCAGGGCGGCAGACCGGGGCCCGCTGCCTGACGTGCCTAGGTCACCACCCACGCAGGGCGGCAGACCGGGCCCCTGCCTGACGTCCTGGTCACCACCCACGCAGGGCGGCAGACCGGGCCCGCTGCCTGACGTGTCCTAGGTCACACCACGCAGGGCGGCAGACCGTGGCCGCGCCTGACGTGTCCTAGGTCACCACCCCACGCATGACGGTAGACCGGGGCCTGCTGCCTGACGTGTCCTAGGTCACCACCCCTAGCAGGACGGTAGACCGGGGACCGCTGCCTGACGTGCCCTAGGTCACCACCCCACGCAGGGCAGCAAACCGTGGCCCGCTGCCTGACGTGTCCTAGGTCACCACCCCACGCAGGACGGAGACCGGGACCGCTGCTGACGTGTCCTAGACACCACCCCACGCAGGGCGGTAGACCGGCCGCTGCCTGACGTGCCCTATGTCACCACCCCACGCAGGGCGGCAGACTGGGGCCCGCTGCCTGACGTGCCCTAGGTCACCACCCCACGCAGGGCGGCAGACCGTGGCCCGCTGCCTGACGTGTCCTAGGTCACCATCCCACGCAGGGCGGCAGACCGTGGCCCGCTGCCTGACGTGTCCTAGGTCACCACCCCACGCAGGACGGAAGACCGGGACCCGCTGCCTGACGTGTCCTAGGTCACCACCTCACGCAGGGCGGCAGACCGGGGCCCGCTGCCTGACGTGTCCTAGGTCACCACCCCACGCAGGGCGGCAGACCGTGGCCCGCTGCCTGACGTGTCCTAGGTCACCACCCCACGCATGACGGTAGACCGGGGCTGCTGCCTGACGTGTCCTAGGACACCACCCCACGCAGGGCGGTAGACCGGGGCCCGCTGCCTGACGTGCCCTATGTCACCACCCCACGCAGGGCGGCAGACCGGGGCCCGCTGCCTGACGTGCCCTAGGTCACCACCCCACGCAGGGCGGCAGACCGTGGCCCGCTGCCTGACGTGTCCTAGGTCACCATCCCACGCAGGGCGGCAGACCGTGGCCCGCTGCCTGACGTGTCCTAGGTCACCACCCCACGCAGGACGGAAGACCGGGACCCGCTGCCTGACGTGTCCTAGGTCACCACCTCACGCAGGGCGGCAGACCGGGGCCCGCTCCCTGACGTGTCCTAGGTCACCACCCCACGCAGGGCGGCAGACCGTGGCCCGCTGCCTGACGTGTCCTAGGTCACCACCCCACGCATGACGGTAGACCGGGGCCTGCTGCCTGACGTGCCCTATGTCACCACCCCACGCAGGGCGGCAGACCGGGGCCTGCTGCCTGACGTGTCCTAGGTCACCACCCCACGCAGGGCGGTAGACCGTGGCCCGCTGCCTGACGTGTCCTAGGTCACCACCCCACGCAGGGCGGCAGACCGTGGCCCGCTGCCTGACGTGTCCTGGTCACCACCCCGCAGGACGGCAGACCGTGCCCGCTGCCTGACGTGTCCTAGGTCACCACCCCACGCAGGGCGGTAGACCGTGGCCCGCTGCCTGACGTGTCCTAGGTCACCACCCCACGAAGGGCGGTAGACCGGGGCCCGCTGCCTGACGTGTCCTAGGTCACCACCCCACGCAGGACGGTAGACTGGGGCCCGATGAATGACGTGTCCTAGGTCACCACCCCACGCAGGACGGCAGACCGTGCCCCGCTGCCTGACGTGTCCTAGGTCACAACCCCACGCAGGGCGGTAGACCGTGGCCCGCTGCCTGACGTGTCCTAGGTCACCACCCCACGAAGGGCGGTAGACCGGGGCCCGCTGCCTGACGTTTCCTAGGTCACCACCCCAGGAAAGGCGGCAGACCGGGAGCCACTGCCTGACGTGTCCTAGGTCACCACCCCACGCAGGACGGTAGACCGGGGCCCGCTGCCTGACGTGTCCTAGGTCACCACCCCACGCAGGACGGTAGACCGTGGCCCGCTGCCTGACGTGTCCTAGGTCACCACCCCACGCAGGACGGTAGACCGTGGCCCTGCTGCCTGAACGTGTCCTAGGTCACTCCCCACGCAGGACGGCAGACCGGGACCCGCTGCTGACGTGTCCTAGGTCACCACGGCGGGCGGCAGACCGTGGCCTCACTGACGTTCAGGTCACCACCCACAGGCGGAGACCGTGCCCAGCCTGACGTGTCAGGTCACCACCACGCCACAGCCAGACCGGCCCTGCTCGTCTAGGTCACCACCCCATGCAACCAGTGTGACCGGCCCCTACTGCCTTCACCACCCCACGCAGCAGCAAACCGTGGCCCGCTGCCTGACGTCACCAGGTCACCACCCACGCAGGCGGAGACGGGGACCCTGCCTGACGTTCCTGGACACCACCCAGCAGGGCGGTAGACCGGGGCCCCTGCCTGACGCCCTAGGTCACCACCCCACGCAGGGCGGCAGACGGGGCCCGCTGCCTGACGTGCCTAGGTCAAAAAAAAAAAAAAAAAAAAAAAAAAAAAAAAAAAAAAACCACCACCACTGCCTTCCACCTCCACCCAGCAACCCAGGTGCCTCCACACACCATCACCAGGTACCTCCACACGCCATCAACCCATGTACCTCACCACGCCATCAACCCTGACCTCCACCAGCCACAACCATGTACCTCCACACGCCATAACCCAGGTCCCCACACGCCATCAACACATGTCCTCCACCTACCATCAGCCAGGTACCTCCACACCGGCGTCAACCAGGGTCCTCACACAAGTCATCACCCAGTCCTCCACACAGCCATCAACCCAGTACCTCCCACCAGCCACAACCCATGACCTCCACACAGCCATCAACCCAGGTACCTCCACACACCACAACCCACCCCACCAGCCATCAACCCAGGTCCTCCACCACCACAACCCGGTACCTCCACACACAACCATCACCA
>WNWK01033801.1:12500-20881 GCA_009830355.1 Cherax destructor | reverse complement strand
AGGAAGACAAAAGAAAGAACTGGGAAGGAAGACAAAAGAAAGAACTGAAGGAAGACAAAAAGAAAGAACTGGGAAGGAAGACAAAAGAAAGAATGGGAAGGAAGACAAGAAGAAAGAACTGGGAAGGAAGACAAAAGAAAGAACTGGGAAGGAAGACAAAAGAAAGAACTGGGAAGGAAGACAAAAAGAAAGAACTGGGAAGGAAGACAAAAAGAAAGAACTGGGAAGGAAGACAAGAAGAAAGAACTGGGAAGGAAGACAAGAAGAAAGATCTGGGAAGGAAGACAAGAAGAAAGAACTGGGAATGAAGACAATAAGAAAGAACTGGGAAGGAAGACAAGAAGAAAGAACTGGGAAGGAAGACAAAAAGAAAGAACTGGGAAGGAAGACAAGAATAAAGAACTGGGAAGGAAGACAAGAAAAGAAAGAACTGGGAAGGAAGAAAGAAGAAAGAACGTGGAAGGAAGACAAGAAGAAAGAACTGGGAAGGAAGACAAGAAGAAAGAACTGGGAAGGAAGACAAGAAGAAAGAACTGGGAAGGAAGACAAGAAGAACAAGAAAAACATCTTAAAGAGAAAGAAACAAAGTGAAGAAAAGAAGTGCAGGAGTGGGAGGAAGGGGGTGGGAAGATAGAAGTGGGGTGGAAGAGAGTGGGGTGGGAGAAGTGGGGTGGAGAGTGGGGTGGGAGAGGTGGTGGAGAGAGTGGGGGTGGAGAGTGGGGGGGAGAGTGGAGTGGAGAGAGTGGAGTGAGAGTGGGGTGGGAGAGATGAAGGGTGGGAGAGAGGATGGAGAGAGTGGGGGAGAGAGTGGGGTGGGAGAGAGTGGAGAGAGGAGTGGGAGATGGTGGGAAGAGAAGAGTGGGGGTGGAGAGTGGGGGTGGGAGAGTGGGGGTGGGAGAGTGGGGGTGGGAGAGAGTGGGGTTGGGAGAGTGGGGGGGAGAGAGGGGTGGGAGAGGTGGGGGTGGGAGAGAGTGGGGGTGGGAGAGGGGAGTGTGAGAGAGAGATAGAGGGAGGGAGAGATAGAGGAAGGGTAAGAAGAAGTTTATTCAGGTATACACAAATACATTATCATACATTATCATACATTATCATACATAGCAGCATATGTTTAGACAACCCTCCAGGATAACCCAAAAAAGTCAGACAGAGTGACTTATTTCCATTGGGGTCCTTTTAGTAACTTTATTTTTACATTGTGGGATATATATGTCATTATATTATAAAGGATATATGTATACTAGGAATAAGGTAAATAGAGTTATTTGCATATACATGTGTGTTAACTAAAAAAATAAAAAATCATTCTCCTAGGGAGAGAGAGAGGCAGAGAGAGGAGAGTGAGACAAAAACTGAGAGATAGAGGGAGGGAGATAGAGAGAGTGAGTGTGCAAATCTTTTACAAGTTCTTTGATAACATCAAGAGATGACCCGTGACCACAAGGGTCACCTGGTGTGACCTGAGTGATGGTGCGTCCTGGGGATGGTGACCTGAGTGATGGTGCGTCCTGGGGATGGTGTTTCCCAGATGATAGTGACTCCAGTTCTCACCAATGGTTGGTTAATGGAGTTTAAAGTCTATCTACTACACGAGGGTCATTAAGGTTGGTTAATGGAGTTTAAAGTCTATCTACTACACGAGGGTCATTAAGGTTGGTTAATGGGGTTTAAAGTGTATCTACTACACGAGGGTCATTAAGGTTGGTTAATGGGGTTTAAAGTGTATCTACTACACGAGGGTCATTAAGGTTGGTTAATGGTGTTTAAAGTCTATCTACTACACGAGGGTCATTAAGGTTGGTTAATGGGGTTTAAAGTCTATCTACTACACGAGGGTCATTAAGGTTGGTTAATGGGGTTTAAAGTCTAGTCTATCTACTACACGAGGGTCATTAAGAATACTTTAATACCTAAAATACTGATTAATGTAAACTACCAGTGTATATACACTGAGATATATACACCTCAGTGTATATACACTGAGATATACACCTCTCAGTGTATATACACTGAGATACACCTCTCTGTATATACACTGAGATATACACCTTAGTAACTCCAGTACTGGCATAAGATAATAATATTAATAATAATAATAAATATAATAATTAATAATTATAATTATAATAATTAATAACAATAATAATTATTATAATAATAATTATTAATAATAATTATAATTAATAATAATTATAATAATAATAATACCAGAGAAGCCTAATAAATCTCACACAAAACAAAGGCAATAAAGCTGAACTGAACAAAATAAAGCAATTCTGAACGAAACAAAAACAAAAACAGCATCTGATAAAGGAAAACAAAATAAACGAAAGGCCTGAAGTGGTAACAAGAATTCCAACATTAACCACAACAGGAAATTAAGAAATGTTTTTCAACGGTGGGGAAAATAAAAAAAAATGATTGAAAAAAGAATAGTGAAAAATGGTGAATGTTTATGAGAAAGATGAGCGAAATAACAGGAAGCCAGTTGGGAGAACAACAGAAACAGTGGGCAAACAGGGAGGGCTCCCAGCTACGTCTGTGTGGTGTTAACAGAAAACAGAGGTTAATAACGGGGCTCCTATTATAAAAGCCAAGTAATGACTAACGGGACTCCCAGTGTAACATACAACAGAGATGACTAACGGGACTCCCAGTGTAACAGAAAACAGAGGTTAATAACGGGGCTCCTATTATAAAAGCCAAGTAATGACTAACGGGACTCCCAGTGTAACAGACAACACAGATGACTAACGGGACTCCCAGTTTAACAGACAACAGAGATGACTAACGGGACTCCTAGTGTAACAGACAACAGAGATGACTAACGGGACTCCTAGTGTAACAGACAACAGAGATGACTAACGGGACTCCCAGTATAACAGACAACACAGATGACTAACGGGACTCCCAGTGTAACAGACAACAGAGATGACTAACGGGACTCCCAGTGTAACAGACAACAGAGATGACTAACGGGACTCCTAGTGTAACAGACAACAGAGATTACTAATGGGACTCCCAGTGTAACAGACAACAGATGTTAATAACGGGGCTCCTAGTATAACAGCCAAATAATTACTAACGGGACTCCCAACGTAACATAACAGATGACTAACGGGACTCCCAGTGTAACAGACAACAGAGATGATTAACCGGACTCCTAGTGTAACAGACAACACAGATGACTAACGGGACTCCTAGTGTAACAGACAACAGAGATGACTAACGGGACTCCCAGTATAACAGACAACACAGATGACTAACGGGACTCCCAGTTTAACAGACAACACAGATGACTAACGGGACTCCTAGTGTAACAGACAACACAGATGACTAACGGGACTCCTAGTGTAACAGACAACAGAGATGACTAACGGGACTCCCAGTATAACAGACAACACAGATGACTAACGGGACTCCCAGTGTAACAGACAACAGAGATGACTAACGGGACTCCCAGTGTAACAGACAACAGAGATGACTAACGGGACTCCTAGTGTAACAGACAACAGAGATTACTAATGGGACTCCCAGTGTAACAGACAACAGATGTTAATAACGGGGCTCCTAGTATAACAGCCAAATAATTACTAACGGGACTCCCAACGTAACATAACAGATGACTAACGGGACTCCCAGTGTAACAGACAACAGAGATGATTAACCGGACTCCTAGTGTAACAGACAACAGAGATGATTAACCGGACTCCTAGTGTAACAGACAACAGAGATGATTAACCGGACTCCTAGTGTAACAGACAACAGAGATATTGACTCCTAGTTAACGACGAGATTACCGGACTAGTGTAACAGACAACAGAGATGATTAACCGGACTCCCAGTGTAACAGACAACAGAGATGATTAACCGGACTCCTAGTTTAACAGATAACAGAGTTGACTAAGAGTAATCCTAGTGTAATAGACAACAGATGTTAATAACGGGGCTCCTAGTATAACAGCCAAATAATTACTAACGGGACTCCCAACGTAACATAACAGATGACTAACGGGACTCCTAGTGTAACAGACAACAGAGATGATTAACCGGACTCCTAGTGTAACAGATAACAGAGCTGACTAAGAGGACTCCTAGTGTAACAGACAACAGATGAATAACGGGAGACCTAGTCCCGTCTGTGTGGTCTAACAGAGAGAGCCAACAGTTACAACGGGACTACTGGCCACGTCTGTGTAATGTGACAAGGTTATTAGGTCCTCTTCTGAAGCCCACAAGAACAGAGTAACACCCAGGTACCTATTTACTTTTAGGTACACAAGGATAACAGGTGTTAGGAGACTGAATCTATACGCCTCGCTGCGCCCGGAGTTGAACCCAGGTCCTTTTCAGTCGGGAGATCAATGTGCCACCCTGAGGTGTATATTTCTCAGTGTATAAACGATGAGAAGTATGTATATATCAATGTATATACAGTATACACACTGAGAGGTATGAATCTCTCAGTATATATACACTGAGAGGTATATGTTTCAGTGTATATACACTGGTAGTTTACATTAATCAGTATTTTTTAGGTATTAAAGTATTCTTGACTGGTGATGTACAGGTGACATGCAGCCTTAATGACCCTCGTGTAGTAGATAGACTTTAAACCCCATTAACCAACCTTAATGACCCTCGTGTAGTAGATAGACTTTAAACCCCATTAACCAACCTTAATGACCCTCGTGTAGTAGATAGACTTTAAACCCCATTAACCAACCTTAATGACCCTCGTGTAGTAGATAGACTTTAAACCCCATTAACCAACCTTAATGACCCTCGTGTAGTAGATAGACTTTAAACCCCATTAACCAACCTTAATGACCCTCGTGTAGTAGATAGACTTTAAACCCCATTAACCAACCTTAATGACCCTCGTGTAGTAGATAGACTTTAAACTCCATTAACCAACCTTAATGACCCTGGTGTAGTAGATAGACTTTAAACCCCATTAACTATCCAAGCTGTGATGATGACGTGAGTGCAACACCATCACCACCATGATGGTGTGGTAATGGGGGTCTGAGGAAGACACCATTCTGACAGTCACCATGACAGTGCATAGTGTGCAGTTTTTGTGAGCAGAACCCACACCATGGGCAGGTAATTTGATCAAAGTCGACCCATTATTCACACCAACACCACCAGTCAATTTACTCCTTAAACAGAAATGTTTCTCACCAGTGCCAATGACTGAGAAATGTTCTCATTTGTCTGGTCATCCTTGTGAGGCTTGATCCAACGTCCACTAATACATAATACTCTCTCTGTCATGTATCATTAATGACAAGTATACCTACAAGCTGATCATTAAGACACAGCTTTATTAATGACATGTTTGCTCAACCAGCGTCTTTATTCACCCACTTGAACACACATTAATACTGCAAGAAGGTAATTCTGAGGTGATCAGTCCCTCAGTCATGACAGGTGATCAGTCCCTCAGTCATGATAGGTGATCAGTCCCTCAGTCATGACAGGTGATCAGTCCCTCAGTCATGACAGGTGATCAGTCCCTCAGTCATGATAGGTGATCAGTCCCTGTCATGATAGGTGATCAGTCCCTCAGTCATGATAGGTGATCAGTCCCTCAGTCATGATAGGTGATCAGTCCCTCAGTCATGATAGGTGATCAGTCCCTGTCATGATAGGTGATCAGTCCCTCAGTCATGATAGGTGATCAGTCCCTCAGTCATGATAGGTGATCAGTCCCTCAGTCATGATAGGTGATCAGTCCCTCAGTCATGATAGGTGATCAGTCCCTCAGTCATGATAGGTGATCAGTCCCTCAGTCATGATAGGTGATCAGTCCCTCAGTCATGATAGGTGATCAGTCCCTCAGTCATGATAGGTGATCAGTCCCTCAGTCATGACAGGTGATCAGTCCCTCAGTCATGACAGGTGACCAGTCCCTCAGTCATGATAGGTGATCAGTCCCTCAGTCATGATAGGTGATCAGTCCTCAGTCATGACAGGTGACCAGTCCCTCAGTCATGACAGGTGATCAGTCCCTCAGTCATGACAGGTGATCAGTCCCTCAGTCATGACAGGTGACCAGTCCCTCAGTCATGATAGGTGACCAGTCCCTCAGTCATGATAGGTGATCAGTCCCTCAGTCATGACAGGTGATCAGTCCCTAAGTCATGATAGGTGATTAGTCCCTCAGTCATGATAGGTGACCAGTCCCTCAGTCATGATAGATGATCAGTCCCTCAGTCATGACAGGTGATCAGTCCCTAAGTCATGATAGGTGATTAGTCCCTCAGTCATGATAGGTGATCAGTCCCTCAGTCATGATAGGTGATCAGTCCCTCAGTCATGATAGGTGATCAGTCCCTCAGTCATGATAGGTGATCAGTCCCTCAGTCATGATAGGTGATCAGTCCCTCAGTCATGATAGGTGATCAGTCCCTCAGTCATGATAGGTGATCAGTCCCTCAGTCATGATAGGTGATCAGTCCCTCAGTCATGATAGGTGATTAGTCCCTCAGTCATGATAGATGATCAGTCCCTCAGTCATGACAGGTGATCAGTCCCTAAGTCATGATAGGTGATTAGTCCCTCAGTCATGACAGGTGATCAGTTCCTCAGTCATGACAGGTGATCAGTCCCTCAGTCATGACAGGTGATCAGTCCCTCAGTCATGATAGGTGATCAGTCCATCAGTCATGATAGGTGATCAGTCCCTCAGTCATGATAGGTGACCAGTCCCTCAGTCATGATAGGTGATCAGTCCCTCAGTCATGACAGGTGATCAGTCCCTCAGTCATGACAGGTGATCAGTCCCTCAGTCATGACAGGTGATCAGTCCCTCGGTCTTGATTCATCTCCAGCGTGTCCTGGAGGCTGCAGACACAGATCATCTGCAGCGTGTCCTGGAGGCTGCAGACACAGATCATCTCCAGCGTGTCCTGGAGGCTGCAGACACAGATCATCTCCAGCGTGTCCTGGAGGCTGCAGACACAGATCATCTCCAGCGTGTCCTGGAGGCTGCAGACACAGATCATCTCCAGCGTGTCCTGGAGGCTGCAGACACAGATCATCTCCAGCGTGTCCTGGAGGCTGCAGAACAGATCAGTCTCCAGCGTGTCCTGGAGGCTGCAGACACAGATCATCTCCAGCGTGTCTTGAGGCTGCAGACAGATCATCTCCAGCGTGTCCTGGAGGCTGCAGACACAGATCATCTCCAGCGTGTCCTGGAGGCTGCAGACACAGATATCCTCCAGCGTGTCCTGGAGGCTGCAGACACAGATCATCTCAGCGTGTCCTGGAGGGTGCAGACAGAGATCACTCCAGCGTGTCCTGAGGCTGCAGACGCTTGATCATCTCCAGCGTGTCCTGGAGGCTGCAGACACAGATCATCTCCAGCGTGTCCTGGAGGCTGCAGACACAGATCATCTCCAGCGTGTCCTGGAGGCTGCAGACACAGATCATCTCCAGCGTGTCCTGGAGGCTGCAGACACAGATCATCTCCAGCGTGTCCTGGAGGCTGCAGACACAGATCATCTCCAGCGTGTCCTGGAGGCTGCAGACACAGATCATCTCCAGCGTGTCCTGGAGGCTGCAGACACAGATCATCTCCAGCGTGTCCTGGAGGCTGCAGACACAGATCATCTCCAGCGTGTCCTGGAGGCTGCAGACACAGATCATCTCCAGCGTGTCCTGGAGGCTGCAGACACAGATCATCTCCAGCGTGTCCTGGAGGCTGCAGACACAGATCATCTCCAGCGTGTCCTGGAGGCTGCAGACAAGATCATCTCCAGCGTGTCCTGGAGGCTGCAGACACAGATCATCTCCAGCGTGTCCTGGAGGCTGCAGACACAGATCATCTCCAGCGTGTCCTGGAGGCTGCAGACACAGATCATCTCCAGCGTGTCCTGGAGGCTGAAGACACAGATATTCATGTGTCCTGGATGCAGACAATTGTATTATTCCAGCTGTCTGAGGCTGACATGTACAATGATATCTATGCTGTTTATGTACCTGTGAGGCTGATGACTATGATCATTTCATGACGTATGTCTGGAGGCTATGATGACATCATATTGATCAATGTCAGCGTAGTCATGTGATGTGCTGATTATAAGATTTATTCTCAATGAGTGATTTGGAGTATGATATGTTACTTTAATGATATGTTTTTATGTGATTTATTTGATGATTATATGTTGATATATTTATATCATGTGTTGGATGATATATATATGTTGATATTTATGTTGTTATGATGTTATATTGATGTTAGTTTATGTTGATGATAATGTTATGTTGATGATATGTTAGTATGATGATTTGTTGATGATGTTATGTTATGATGAATGTTATTTGATATATTTATTTGATATGATGATGTTATGTTGATGATATGTTTGATATTG
>WNWK01033801.1:0-5000 GCA_009830355.1 Cherax destructor | reverse complement strand
CAGGTCAGTGTCGTCAGTGTGACCTCTCACCTTCTTCCTACAGTCTCAGGTCAAGGTAGTCAGTCAGTGTGTCCTACTCCTTCCTACAGTCGCAGGTCAAGGTAGTAGTCAGTGTCCCCCTACCTTCCTACAGTCGTCAGGTCAAGGTAGTCAGTCAGTGTCCTCTCACCTTCCTACAGTCCTTCACAGTCTTGCTGAAGGTCAGCTCAGTCTTGTCAGGATGTCCTTCACCAGTGGCTTACAGTCAGCCAGTCGCTGACAGTCCTTACAGCCAGTGACTTGCTGACAGTCCTTACAGCCAGTGACTTGCTGACAGTCCTTACAGCCAGTGACTTGCTGACAGTCCTTACAGCCAGTGGCTTGCTGACAGTCCTTACAGCCAGTGGCTTGCTGACAGTCCTTACAGCCAGTGGCTTGCTGCAGTCCTTCAGCCAGTGCTGCGCAGTCAGCAGTGGCTGCTGACAGTCCTCAGCCAGTGCTGCTGACAGTCTTACAGCCAGTGCTGCGACAGTCCTCTACTTGCTCAGTAAGGCCTTGCGAAGTCTTCACTCAGTACTGTCTGACAGTCGTTATCAGCCAGAGCATTGACGAAGTAACTGTGGCTTGACAGTCCTAGGTAGAGTGCTTGCTGTGACAGTCTTACAGCCAGTGACTTGCTGGACAGTCCTACAGCCAGTGGCTGCTGAAGTCCTTTCAGCCAGTAACTGCTATGCGTCAAGCAGTGGCTGTGACAGTACGCTAGCTCAGTGGCTGTGAAGCCTTACAGCCAGTGGCTGCTGACAGTCCAGCCAGTGAGCTTGCTGAGCAGTGCCTTACAGCCAGTAGGCATGCTGACAGTCTTACTGGTTGTGAAGGTCCTTAAGAGTAGGTATGTGACAGCTTGCAGAACACAGTGATTGAAGGTGCAGTGTGAAGACTTAAGGTGCGTTCGAAAGGTGCGGGTCAGCAGTGAAACGTGGTATGGTGAAAGGTGGCTTTGAGTGCAAGAAACGTGATGGGTGAAGGCGTGGTGAGAAACGTGGTATGGGTGAAAGGTGGCGTGGTGAGAGAAACGTGGTTGGTGAAGGTGGCGTGGGTAGAGAAACGTGGATGGTGAAGGTGGCTGGGTGAGAGAAACGTGTATGGTGAAAGGTGGCGTGGTGAAGAAGCGTATGGGTGAAAGGGTGGCGTGGTGAGAGAAGCGTGGTATGTGGTGAAAGTGGCGTGGTGAGAAACGTATGGTATGGGTGAGAAAGGTGGCTGGTGAAAGAACGTGGTATGGGTGAAAGGTGCGTGGTGAAGAACGTGATGGGTGAAAGGTGGCGTGGGTGAGAAAACGTGGTATGGGTGAAAGGTGGCGTGGTGAGAGAAACGTGGTATGGGTGAAAGGTGGCGTGGGTGAGAAACGTGGTATGGGTGAAAGGTGGCGTGGGTGAGAGAAACGTGTATGGTGAAAGGTGCGTGGGTGAGAAACGTGGTATGGTGAAAGGTGGCGTGGGTGAGAGAACGTGGTATGGGTGAAAGGTGGCGTGAGGTGAGAAACGTGGTATGGGTGAAAGGTGGCGTGGTGAGAGAAACGTGGTATGGGTGAAAGGTGGCGTGGGTGAGAGAAACGTGGTATGGGTGAAAGGTGGCGTGGTGAGAGAAACGTGGTAGGTGAAGGTGGCGGGTGAGAAACGGATGGTAAGGGCGTGGGTGAGAGAAACGTGGTATGGGTGAAAGGTGGCGTGGTGAGAGAAACGTGGTATGGGTGAAAGGTGGCGTGGGTGAGAGAAACGTGGTATGGGTGAAAGGTGGCGTGGTGAGAGAAACGTGGTATGGGTGAAAGGTGGCGTGGGTGAGAGAACGTGGTATGGGTGAAAGGTGGCGTGGGTGAGAGAAACGTGGTATGGGTGAAAGGTGGCGTGGGTGAGAGAAACGTGGTATGGGTGAAAGGTGGCGTGGGTGAGAGAAACGTGGTATGGGTGAAAGGTGGCGTGGTGAGAGAAACGTGGTATGGGTGAAAGGTGGCGTGGGTGAGAGAAACGTGGTATGGGTGAAAGGTGGCGTGGGTGAGAGAAACGTGGTATGGGTGAAAGGTGGCGTGGGTGAGAGAAACGTGGTATGGGTGAAAGGTGGCGTGGGTGAGAGAAACGTGGTATGGGTGAAAGGTGGCGTGGGTGAAGAAACGTGGTAAGGGTGAAAGGTGGCGTGGGTGAGAGAAACGTGGTATGGGTGAAAGGTGGCGTGGGTGAGAGAAACGTGGTATGGGTGAAAGGTGGCGGGTGAGAAAACGTGGTATGGGTGAAAGGTGGTGACGATGAGGTGAGAGAAACGTGGTATGGGTGAAAGGTGGCGTGGGTGAGAGAAACGTGTATGGGTGAAAGGTGCGTGGGTGAGAGAAACGTGGTATGGGTGAAAGGTGGCGTGGGTGAAGAAACGTGGTATGGGTGAAAGTGGCATGGGTGAGAACGATGTGAAGTGCGTGGTAATGGATGGTGAAAGGTGGCTGGGTGAGAGAAACGTGGTATGGGTGAAAGGTGGCAGGGTGAGAGAAACGTGGTATGGGTGAAAGGTGGCGTGGTGAGAGAAACTGGTGGTCATGGGTGAAAACGTGGCTGGGTGAAAGCGTGGTATGGGTGAAAGGTAGGCGTGGGTGAGAGAAACGTGGTATGGGTGAAAGGTGGCGTGGGTGAGAGAAACGTGGTATGGGTGAAAGGTGGCGTGGTGAGAGAAACGTGGTATGGGTGAAAGGTGGCGTGGGTGAGAGAAACGTGGTATGGGTGAAAGGTGGCGTGGTGAGAGAAACGTGAGATGGGTGAAAGGTGGCGTGGTGAGAGAAACGTGGTATGGGTGAAAGGTGGCGTGGTGAGAGAAACGTGGTATGGGTGAAAGGTGGCGTGGGTGAGAGAAACGTGGATGGGTGAAAGGTGGCGTGGGTGAGAGAAACGTGGTATGGGTGAAAGGTGGCGTGGTGAGAGAAACGTGGTATGGGTGAAAAGGTGCGTGGGTGTAGAGAAACGTGGTATGGGTGAAAGGTGGCGTGGGTGAGAGAAACGTGGTATGGGTGAAAAGGTAGTGGCGTGGTAGAGAAACGTGGTATGGGTGAAAGGTGGCGTGGTGAGAGAAACGTGGTATGGGTGAAAGGTGGCGGGTGAGAGAAACGTGGTATGGGTGAAAGGTGGCTGGGTGAGAGAAACGTGGTATGGGTGAAAGGTGGCTGGGTGAGAGAAACGTGGGTAAGGGTGAAAGGTGGGTGAGGTGAGGAAACGTGGTAAGGGTGAAAGGTGCGTGGGTGAGAGAAACGTGGTATGGGTGAAAGGTGGCGTGGTGAGAGAAACGTGGTATGGGTGAAAGGTGGCGTGGTGAGAGAAACGTGGTATGGGTGAAAGGTGGCGTGGGTGAGAGAAACGTGGTATGGGTGAAAGGTGGCGTGGGTGAGAGAAACGTGGTATGGGTGAAAGGTGGCGTGGGTGAGAGAAACGTGGTAAGGGTGAAAGGTGGCGTGGGTGAGAGAAACGTGGTATGGGTGAAAGGTGGCGTGGGTGAGAGAAACGTGGTATGGGTGAAAGTGGCGTGGGAGAGAAACGTGGTATGGGTGAAAGGTGGCGTGGTGAGAGAAACGTGGTATGGGTGAAAGGTGGCGTGGGTGAGAGAAACGTGGTATGGGTGAAAGGTGGCGTGGTGAGAGAAACGTGGTATGGGTGAAAGGTGGCGTGGGTGAGAGAAACGTGGTATGGGTGAAAAGTGGCGTGGGAGAGAAACGTGGTATGGGTGAAAGGTGGCGTGAATGAGAGAAACGTGGTATGGGTGAAAGGTGGCGTGGGTGAGAGAAACGTGGTATGGGTGAAAGGTGGCGTGGTGAGAGAAACGTGGTATGGGTGAAAGGTGGCGTAGGTGAGAGAAACGTGGCATGGGTGAAAGGTGGCGTGGGTGAGAGAAACGTGGTAAGGGTGAAAGGTGGCGTGGTGAGAGAAACGTGGATGGGTGAAAAGTGGCGTGGGTGAGAGAAACGTGGTATGGGTGAAAGGTGGCGTGGGTGAGAGAAACGTGGTATGGGTGAAAGGTGGCGTGGGTGAGAGAAACGTGGTATGGGTGAAAGGTGGCGTGGGTGAGAGAAACGTGGTATGGGTGAAAGGTGGCGTGGGTGAGAGAAACGTGGTATGGGTGAAAGGTGGCGTGGTGAGAGAAACGTGGTATGGGTGAAAGGTGGCGTGGGTGAGAGAAACGTGGTAAGGGTGAAAGGTGGCGTGGGTGAGAGAAACGTGGTATGGGTGAAAAGTGGCGTGGGTGAGAGAAACGTGGTATGGGTGAAAGGTGGCGTGGGTGAGAGAAACGTGGTATGGGTGAAAAGTGGCGTGGGTGAGAGAAACGTGGTATGGGTGAAAGCTGGCGTGGGTGAGAGAAACGTGGTATGGGTGAAAGGTGGCGTGGGTGTGGTTGCCTGGACAACATTCACGGAGTCTGGACTCACCTCAGAGTCACATAAACAATCTTATCAACCTTTACTCTTCTGCACAACACCTGTGACTACAACACCTGTCACAACAATACCTGTCAATACAACACTTGTCACAACAACACCTGTCACTACAACACCTGCAACTACAACACTTGCCAATACAACACCTGTGACTAAAACACCTATCACAACAACACCTGTGACTACAACACCTGTCATAACACTTGTGAGAACACCTGTGTGAACAACTGACAACACCTTGGGCAACAACTGACAGCACTTGTGAGAACACCTGTGAGAATAACTAACACCTATGAGAAGAACTATAACATATGTGACATCTGTGACAAAATCTCTTAAAAACAACCGTGAGAACACCTTTGTCACCTCCCAAATGATTACCTTGAGTGAGTGCTGGTATAAGTGAGTGTGTGCTGGTATAAGTGTGTGCTGGTATGAGTGCTGGTATAAATGTGTGCTGCTATAAGTGAGTGCTGGTATAAGTGAGTGTGTGCTGGTATGAGTGTGCTGGTATAATTGTGTGCTGGTATAAGTGAGTGCTGGTATAAATGTGTGCTGC